>JAULBR010089129.1:0-12596 GCA_032355825.1 Melanodrymia aurantiaca
TTTGTAGAGGTCAGTGTTGGATATCTTGTTAGGCCAGAAGATCCGGCTGATTTTCCTTAGACATCCATTGTGGAAGGCATCAATCTGTCTCCCCTTAGAAGTGTTCGAACTGTTTGCTTCAGTTTTTTTCCTTTTTATTTGTACAACGCGTAACAAGCAATTTTAGGTAGGCCCTACCGTTTATTTTTATAATCATATAATAAATGTATGCAAATACATGTATGTAGATAAACAAGGAGAATATTTTCTCTTCTGTTAAAGACAATCGCTCACCATTTTGGCGGGGAAATATGAACCACGTGACGGAGGCATGCAGCTCGGTCTTGAGGAGCAAATAACATTGTCTATCGGTTCGTATGTTGTAAACAGAGCAATTTTACGTAATGTAATGACATTTTATACAAAAGGACACGGTAAGCTACCATGTGGATGGTCAGAAATAGCCTACATTGGATATAAACATAATTATTGATATTGTAAGTAATATGTAAGTAAATAATAAATTCCAGACATTATGTTACAAATGGAATAAGACGTGACTTTTCCCCAGATAAAATAACTAATAATTTAGATGGTGGGTTTTACTAATTTGGTTCAGTATAATATATAATCGGTCAGTGTGGACGAAATACTCCACAGATGCGCATTGATAGCTATTGTACGAAACGACCCATTCTGAGATATTCTGAAAATTTGCATTTTTCCGTAAATGTAGAGTTATCTTTCCAATCCAGGTGGCGCGTTGAAACCGTCAATAAAACCCCATGGAAGCACTTCCTTGTTTCATTTGGTAAATATTGCAAGTAAAAGAATAACAAAATGAACATTGTTATTGCGTTGGTATTTGTACCAGCAATTCTATGTGGTGGTGGGATTGGCATGCCCGGTTCAGCCATACATGTTAATGTACACGGAGACGATATTATGAGAGCTGCTAACATAGCATTGACCCAACTCAACTCCGAAGAAAACAGCAACAGAGAGTTTGTTAAAGTGTTGAGTGCACAGACACAGGTTGGTTTCATTTTAGAATAATAGTACCCTGTGTAGACCTAGGCACGATACCAATGCAATTAAGGACCCGAAATCATAAGTTATTTCCCAAAAAATACATTGGTGTATACTAAGTTTAGAAACATCTATATAATTATGATATAGAAAAGTGACCCATTTCTGATTTCAAAACTTGAAAAAGCCACAGGCAGGGTGCAATTTGTTTTTAAAATTGTGATTAGCAGTTTTCCCTACTGGATGGAGAATCGAAAAGCAACTACTGGAATTTGATTAGTAGGCCTACTTTTATAGAATGAGTAAAATATTGCATCGCAATCGCAAGATTTTGCATCGCTTTTTGCAAAGGGATACCGGTCTTTTTGCCGGTGAGATGATTTACGCAATACTAAACCCAATACAACCCAATACAGTATCGTACAATGGATTTTGTATATCGTAGACTGCAGTCATTATATCACAAATGCACCATTACGCTTGTCGGTTACATAATACTTTGAGGAATGCCATGAATCACGAGTGGTCTTGGACACTCACTTGTATACTAGTATTGAAACAACCCATTGACAACAGTATATCAGAGAGGTCAAACTTGTTTATTACTAGATGTTGCAACAATAGACGGTCTTGCAATCCTAGAATGAGTATATATATATATACAGGGTATGCACTTGGGATATTTTTTGACTGGCCAATCGGGCCACTCACAGCAACACTTTGACTCGCCCGTACAACTTTTGAATGACCCGTGACCAAATTTTGTTTTTAAAAAAACCTTACTTAAATTGCACTTTAAACTTTCGGTAGCCACGTGGGCGACATGTGATAAGATTTTGACTTGCCCGAGGCTATTTTGAGTTTCCATAGGCGACCGGGCGACCGTAAAGTGCATATATATACAAGTGCCTATTGAAAAATTAAGAATTATTAGCTATATGGTCGGAAACTCATTGATAATGTAGAGCATGGCAATCTCGCACGTGGTATGCATACTTGTTGTTCCCGTTCATAATGTCACTTCCTGAGTGAACGACAACTCTATTAAGGGCCACATGGATTCCTCCAGTGACCAGGAAATAACCCATATTTATTTCAAGGCTTCCTTTATTAGTCTTGTTTTTAGGGTAACATGCTACAAAAAGTTAGGGTCGGTAAGGCCCCCCTCCCTCCTTTTTTGGTTTGTTTACCAAATAATTTCATCCCTTATCAAAGATAGCGGGAGAAAAGATAGTCATCCTTAAATATAATATTTATAAACAAGCAGATGTTTTTTTGCTGTAAGCATATTTATTGGTTTTATCCATAAATGTTTGCCGCATTTAACTGTTAAGGAATTAATTAAAAAACTCCAATGCAACGGTCCGAAGCGGAACATTCATTGCCCGCAAAAATGGTTCAGTTTTAACGGCCCTCCATCCTCGCAAAGCAAAACAAACAGGCGAAAACGGAACCGTTATTGTCAGTAAAAGCGGTTCAGTTTTATCGGCCTTTCGATCTCGCAGAAATGAAACTATTCCAAAATGGACCGAGGCGAAAACAAACGTTCCTCGCCAAAAAAATAGTTCCGTTTTATCATTATCCGATCAGAACACCAACGTTTTTATCTGGGATACTTTCGTAAACGATTTATGCAAAGGATCATTGTTATTCTGTCGTACGATGCATTTCCAATTAGTATTTCAAACACATATACATTTATTATTTATAAGTCGTCCAAAGATAATTGTCAAAAGCCAGTTCGATCATGTGCCGAAAGGAAATATATCGAAATATTTGGCCTAATGGTCAAATTAGTAGGGTTTTTATATATTTAAAAAAATTCTATTTTATAAACTTTTCAATATAATTCTGGTGCTCAGAGCATTCAGCTATTTCTTAATAATTAAATTAAATTGTAGACAATGTGAATCAGTCCCTTATATTGTAGTGTCCTTGACTTTTGATCTTTCATTTTAACATCACATAATGCAAGTAGCACTGACTGCTAAACAGTTCTGCATATTGCAATCACTCATTTAATAGTTAACTTATTTTTAGTAATTTTTGGTTTATATGTTTCCTTTTTGAAGACTTATTGCACATTAACTATTATATATTTATGTTGTAAAAAGTTGTATTTTTTTGCAGGTTGTAGCTGGTATTAAATACATCTTTGACATCCAAGTTCGTAATGGAAAAACAGTAAGTGTATATCAATGTACAGTCATGGATTTACAAATAGCAGAGAGTGATCCAGGATATCTATAAACAATGCACAATTGTATTGTGATCATTTGATGATCCCCAGTATTACTTTTCATTTTGTTTGTTATGTATCTGTATGTACATATATCTATAGATATCTTCATCTACATAGGTAGCATTTTCAAATGTACCATACCTCAATTGTCAATAAAAAGATCTAGTTTTTAAAGAATTACCAACTTTTTATAACCTATAATCATTTCTGGCAGCAAGCACCTAATTAATGTTGTGTGATATCACAATTTCTGTAAATCAGTTTCCAACTTGATGGAGAAAAAAAAGTCTAACCAACCAGTATATATTATAATTTCTTTTTATCAGCTACATGTATGTTGCTAGACTCCAATAATCGGTACGTACCGTTTCCCAAAGGCTAATCCCACTATGTCGTTTTTTATTCCCAATTTTGGAGTAAAAATTCCCCATTTTAATTTGAATAAATACAAGTACATGCACAATACTACTATTTTATAAATTATAACTTACAGATGTAGGTTAATATGTTTTGCCAATGAAAATAAAAATTCCCAATTTTTAGTCAAACGACACTTAAATTCCCAAAATCAAAGCCATGGGCGTCAAGTTATTTACATTTTGACTAAATGAGTAATTGACTTTTAATAATAAAAATTAAATATTAAAAATGAAAATACACTTATTTTTTTAGTGACGATTCAGATATACCATAGCTACAAATATTACACCTATATATATATATATATATATATATATATATATACTTACATGTACTTGTATGTAATGATAGGGTGTGTCATTGAATAATTAACATACACATAACTGAATTGTATTTGCTATTAGCAATGCAGGATTACATCTACCATTGAATTTGGGGCTGGTTACTGGCCCCAATCCCTTGAAGGAAATTCCCAATGTTAAAAAGATATATTCTACCAAGAAATGTGGCACTGCCGTACTGTCCCGATTAGATAAAACATTTTCCCCCGTTATTCTGAACCATCTGTGGTGTTGTGGTTATCGCTACAGACGTCAGGTAGGTAGGTACTGGGTTCGAATCCCTTTCGTGGCATATGGGATTTTTAATTCCAGTACCGATTCCAACCCAGAGTAAATGCTCCGCAAGGCTCCACTTACACCGACCAGTGTCCACAACTGGTTCAACAAAGGCCGTGGTTTGTACAGTCCTGTCTGTGGGAAAGTGCATATAACAGATCCCTTGCTACTTATCAATTCGGGGTAGCAGGTTTCCTCTTATCACAAGCCTTGAAATAAATATTTTTGTTGTACTTGACACCATGTCCTGCATCAATCAATTTGGGCCTGACGTAAAATAAATTGTACCGGTCACAAAACATTGTAAATAAAAATGAAATAAATTATGTGTTTTATGTTTGATAATTGATATATTTAATTATGAAATAACCCATTAGGCAATAGTCACCAAGTGATGACATTTATTATTCTACTCCCCGGCATATTCGTTGTTTGCCTCTGATATTGGAAACAGGAACAGTTGATTTGTTCTTATGATATCGGTGCCTGTCTATTCTTTTGCCGCAAAGAATGAAGTTATTTTGTTTGACATCCTTAAATTGTTAACCACGAGGCAATTTGAATTATACAAACTTTAATGAAAAAGCCACAGGATGTATGTGCTAAGTACGAAAGGTCGATTACAAGTAACTTGACGTTACTTTTTGCAATTTGAGTTCCCGCAAAATTGAGACTGAAATCGTACTAAATGGGATTGTTGACTAACTTCGTGTTAAACGGCCAAGCGGCACGTGAAACGGTGCGGTAGGTTCAAATCCCGCTAGTACACAGTTGTGGATTTTTTCATTCGTAAGCGATTTTCTTTAATCCGTGCATTGAGTGCGTTCGACTGCCAACCAGCCGACTTTTTCTACAACACTAACATCTGTCCTGGGCAGGCAGTCGAGGCAACTGTACTGTGTAACCATGACTGATGTGCTTTAAACTTAATTGGATATAAGCATGTAAATAAGTTATAACTAACTTTATTCTGAGAAACAAAACAGTATTAATCTTCTTTTAAAGGGGAAATAATACCCATCGTAACACTGAAAAAATTAAAATTATTTGTACATGATTTTAAAACCAAATTATTAAAATTATCTCATTTCTGTTAGTTTTATCCCAGTTTTCCAAAAAAGGACCCTAAGGACATATCTTCTTCTTCTTCGAACGCTAGGACATATCTAATTTGATATATCCATGTCATGATAATAATTTACTTAGTAATGCCCATGTTAATAGTTTGAGCTATGGCAAATTATATTTTTATGGTTATTTGACTACAATGTTTTAATTGTGGGGTTTGTTTACGACAACACTTCTTGGAATATTATTTGTAGCACTAATGTTTACTACAGGTAAAAAATATAGTTGACTTGTGTTTGAAACGTTTAAAAATGTAATTTGCTGATAACATACATATCAAATATAATATATTGTGATAAAATGTTTATCTTGTTATATTGAAAGATGTACATGTAAGTCTTATTGAATATTCTTATTTTGAAAGAAACTTTTGTTTTTGCTAGTTAGAGAATTGTCACCTTGAGCTTTGGGAACAGTCATGGACGGGCATGGAAAAGCTGACATCAAAGACATGTACTCCGGCTTCAAAACGAGCTGTACAGTTGGGTGCCATAGCGCCAAGTCAGTTGAACATCTACATCCAGAAGGCTGTTCGGTTTGCTGTTGATTCTCTCAATGCCAAGTCTAACTCTGTGTTCAGATCAGTTGCCAATTCCGTGAGCAACATTCGTCACCAGGTAACATCTGCAGATTGTCTTCATTTCTATGCATTTTATCGTGCATTATTTTAGCCTTGCATTAAAATATTGTTAGCCCAACCCCGACACTGCTATTTGATCTGGGATAATAATTTTTGAAAAATGTCTAAACAAATATTGTTAGCCAAATTTCAAAATGTGTAACCGCTATGTGTAACCGCTATCAAATTTGGCTACCTATGGAATGAGCCTTGGTTGAATCACCCTCAAATACATGAGCAGCAATTGATATGCAGTGAAACCTTGTTAGTCTGGACAGTACCGTTATTAAAAAAACCGTTAGGACTAACGAATTTCCGGATTACTGAATCGAACATGATTAGTAACCTCCCTTAATTCACAAACAAAATACCCCGGTACAATAAAATTAAAAAAACTCTCCATTTTTTAGTCAGAATTATATACATGTGTCATGCGCCAAACGTCGTTTACATAAAATTAATGGTTCACAAAGTATTCCGTGATAGGCCTAGGCTAGTTGTCTGATCGAACAGTTTGGTGCAAACGAGTTCTGCAAGTTTTTTTTTCATCACCCATCGTCTCAAAGTACGTTACGAGCGATTCTCTGTTGTTCAGCCCATTGCTCATTATTAGTGCCAGACTCGTTATATAATTATGCATTTAACAAGTCACACAACTCAGACAGTGGCATTCTGTCGTCTTCATCATCCACCGCTTCAGTTTCCGAACTGGGTAGAATAACAACATGCCGATAACAGTTGAGGTACGTTGCACATGTCACCTCACCCTACGTGTACGCTTGCTTCAGGAATCGCAACGCGTGTCATAGATTGACCACTTGCAGTTCGCCATCTTCAACACATTCTTAAACAGCCCCACTAAATACCATTCACACATTGTCTGTATGTGTGCTGTGGTATTCGACTATCCGACAAGTGCTAAATAAACGCAGGTGACTGGTTAAATAAACTGTGGTGTGAAACCCTGTGCAGCCATTTTTTTTGCTGTCGATTGCTTTTATGTTCAATCAGCGGTGACCGGTCAAACAAAGCAATTTGTTTTTACGTTTAGTTCGGAATTATGACCGTCCGGTTCCGGAAGCTGAATCTCCGGATTAATGAATAACTTTACCGAGTGGGCGTTTTGTTTTGTGAATAAACTGTCCGTAAAGTGAGGAATCCGGACTACTGGAGTCCGGACTAACGAGGTTTCACTGTACATCTATTATGATTCTTTGAATGTTTGGTTAAAGACATTATTTCAATATCTTTACTTCTTGTCCTAAATTGTTTTGGTTGATCTATCCCCCGAAGTAGTTTTGGTTATAATGCAGATTTCAAAGTAACCTTTTATTTCACCAGAACAGCAAGTTGGAATAGTTAATAGTAAACATTTAATCATTCATTTTAATACAAATTGCTTTCTGTCATGACAATAAATCCTGATTGCAGAGCTGAGCAACTGATCGTCATGTTTGGCACATACCATAGAAAGCTAAACATTTTTTAAAGTTCACATGATGACTTGACACAATTCACTTTGTTGCGTGTGCTTTAAGGATCGATTATCTTCAGTATACATCTTACATGTAGAACCACTTCTTTCCGTTTCAACCTGTTATCGATAACTGCTACATCAAAGGCTGTGGTATGTACATATATATCACAAATCTGTTGCTGATAGTACTAGAAACATGTCAACATTACAAAGGTCTAGTAAGGTTGTTAAACAATCTCTTTTTATGAAACGGGCCATGTCATTGCATTTTAGTGACCAGTGTAGATATTTTGTGTTTTTGAATGGCTGTAGACATCACTGTTCCATAACATCATATTTTTCAGACAGTTGCAGGAATTAATTACATTTTTACTTTGGACATGGTAGAGACCACGTGCATGAAAACTGACAGTGCTAAGGGACTATCTGCGTGTCCCGTCACCAATGGAGGCATGGTAAGTCTTACATTCTGTATTTAGATGGAACTAATCTTGTGTTTTCTTGCTTGTAGAAATATTTAGTTTCATGTGTAAGAATGAACATGGTTTTTAAAGAAAATAACATTGTAAATATCATAACTAGCTGGCATCTGCATGCGAGTAACTTAAAAGAAACCACAATTAAAAAACAACATGCATTCACAGCCAACCAACAGCCATCTTTAATGAAGCAAAAACCTTCGACATAGAAGGTCCCGGTCTCTCAAAATAGAAAATGATTCCACAAAACTGGGAACTGAGGACAAGCTGTCGAAATGGAGTAAAACAATTATTATTATTCTGAAGCAAAATGACACCAACTACATCTGATAAAGTAACATTCAGGATCGAAGTGATTGAACCTCAATTTGACGTAAGCATGTCAGGGGTGTGGAAATTTCAAAAATCTTCACTTGTCACAGGACAAGTAGTCTGTCTAAATTTACTTGTCCTGTTTTTGTTTGGGTTTTTTTAATGATGAAAACCTAACCTTTTCCCCCAGATATAACTATTATACCCTTCTACTGTCAACCTAAATAACCAAGACATTTGTAAATACTGTGAAGGACGTCAAGAAATATCGACGTTCAGGCTTTATTTAAATAAAATTTTGTAATTTATACACTATGTGAACATTATTTGTACGGTGGTGACAACAACCTTGACACCATCAGATGTTCTGGGGACATAAACAAATAATTCTTTTTTGTTTTTAAAGTTCACTTGTCCGCGGACAAGCACTACGAAAAAAGGTACTTGTCTGGGAGTACCACGTACCGGGTCGGGCATGCTAATTCCACACCCCTGCATGTAAATAAGTTATAACTAACTCATAAGGCATTGTATCAGGATTACCACACTTAATGTCTTGCTACTTATCTGTTATGTAGGACATTGCAGAACATACTGTATCATTCTGTATATTATCTCTATAAATATATTTGATTTATTGTGTAATTTATTATATATTTTCTTATTTTGCTAACAGCATCAAAGTTGCAAAGTGACTGTTCTGTATCAAGCCTGGCATCGAAACAAGTACACCCTTACACACGATGATTGCGAAAATGTTGACGAGGTAACTAATTTTGTTATATTTTGACACCCAATAGCCGATGGTTTTTTTCATGCTAGGGTGTCATTAAACATTCATTCATTCATTACTAAAACCAATACTAACATTTTCAAGGTTTAATTTAACACACAATTTGTGGCAGATTTCCGGCTCTATTACAGTGACACAGTCGACTGGATAAAAGTGGGTTTTTTTTTCACTAGTTAGTACAAACAAACAAAAAAACAGATATATTTGTTTTAAGACCAAAATGATAAAATTCCCCTACTTCTGTTGTTTTTTTTTCACGATTTTCGAGCCTAGAAAAATGGTCCATATTATACCCTAATTTTAGACGTGGTGGATGTATTAAAATTAATTTTAATATCACTGTTTTAAAGGTAGTGAACTGTGATTTCCATGTCTATAAAGCACAGCCAAATAGAGAATCATATTTATATATGGACCTGGGTGTTGTATTGGTTTATTGCATGCATGTATATACATGAATTGTTTCTCTCTGCATGTGTGGGAGTTTCCTTATTATTCGGGTCATGAATTATTTGTGGCACTATCAAGTTCTTATCTCTTTTATTTATGCACTCTACAACAAAACACTGCTCTAGGTTTAAACAGATTCATGTTTTATTTATTTTCCTTGCGTTTCTTGTGACAGTTTGGCCACTAATCTGAATAATATAATGGAATATGCGATTAGTCAGGAATGAGCCTTCGAATCTGAATTGCTGCTCAACTCAATTCAACCCATAAAGCTTTAGGAATTTGAATTTTAAAGAGTACAAATTATTAATAGAATTATACGTCTATTTCTTATCCACGTGCACACATTATTAAATCTGCGTGCATGAATTACCGTTCCATGTGCACAAATTACTTATCTGTGCAGACAAAATTAATTATTTTATTTCCTGTTCAAACCAGAGATCCACGACTGGTCTATCGAAGGCTGTGGTGTGTGCTATCGTGTCTGGAAAATAGCACATAAAAGATCCCTTGCTTATATTCGAAGAAGAGTAGCCTATGTGGCGACAGCAGAGGTTCTCTGTGACCAAATGTCGATATAACCGTGCGTTTGACATCCAATAACCACTGATTAATAAATAATCAATGTGTTCCAGGGGTGTCGTTAAAAAAAGAAACTTTATCTTTTTTCACAAATTATTAATTCCTATAATCAAATACATGTAATATGTTTCGTTTGACATACAACCATATTGCACGATGCTCTCTCCTTCTCACTTGTTGTTTTTGCAATGTTGACATGAATCTTCCTTTTTCAGTGAACACTGGGACAGTTGCATGCATTGGCACTAACAGCTTCCATTAATCTGAGAAAGTTATTTTTGTAACACTTATATGAGAATCAAAATAATCTTTTGCATGTAAATAAAAGTTATATTTCTAACAATGTTGCACTCTTTTTGTCTTTTCTAACACTTCTTTCTATCACTATATTCAATATGTGATAACATCTTCTCTTTTGATATTATCTGCATGTATGTCTTCATAATTGCTTTGTAATTTAAAAATTAGCTGCATGTTTTTCAATTACTTTGGAATTTTGCTACATAGCTTTGTTGCGGTTTGTGATTTTAGTTGCATGTCTTTGTAATTGTTTGTGAAATTATCTGCATGTAATAGCTTTTCAGAAACTCAGGAATTATAGTTCTGAGTGGAGTTGTAACAGAAATTTTGGAATAAAAATGAAAACATTTTTGCGATAATAATCGAATGGTCGCCTATCAATATTGCAATATCATTTGCAGTGATATTGCTGATTGCCACCTCGATTTTCAAAGGCTAAATACAGGAATAATTATTGTGCACTATAAAAGCATTAGATTTTCTTTTTTTAAACACATTTTAAACCTGTTTAAGGATGGGGTGTAAGATTAACCTACCTACTATACATATTTGGAGCCTCACATTTTGACAAACCTACATTGTTTTAAGACTAATACCCTGAGTGATCGTTACACCTGGAGATGTCCGTCTTGATGAACGTACTGCAACATGGATGTGAATTGATTGAAATAAACACGAATCAGTGACTTTGTTGATTTGTTATATGAATCAGGCGAATGGAATTGTTTGACATTAAACTTGCTGTGTAGAGTACAAAATCATGGCATCCTAAATTCATTATGTTTCAGACAAATAGGAACATATTGTACAATCAACGATCTGCACCTTGACCCTTGATTTTGTTTTTAGGAAAGGTATATTGGTAATGTAATGTACCGCCTCAAAATGATGACATATATCGCTATAGAAACAACATTGGTATACGGTCAACCCATCCCCATTCCCCTTTCATACGAAACAAAATCTGTTATTGGAATAGGAAAACAAAAGTAAGAACAAGACTAGTGATACATGTATTAGAGTATTTCTAAAGTACGTTTTGGAATATGCTGGGAGTGACATGAATCGGGAAAAGCTGATGACGAGTTTCTCTTGAGATAATAGAATTATTGCTGTCAAATGTGCAAAAACTATTGATAGAATTGTTGCCATTATTTACGAAGTTCGCTTCACGGTAGCATGCTACACGATCGATCGTCACCAGCGCTATTTAAGATGATGTAAAGTTTGTTTTACTAGAAACACATCGATTATAAATCGGCGGTTATTAGACATCAGACACATGATTATAGTGACACATGGTCTCAGAGGAAACCTACTGTCGCCGCTTCATGGGCTATTCTTACCGAAAAACAGCAAGGGGTCTTTTATGTGCACTATCCCATAGACAGAATAGCACACAGCACGGATATTTGATAAACCAGATGTGTTTCACTGGCTGGAACGGAAAATAGCCCATAAAAATGTTTTGTGCTGTGTAGGATCAATCTCTCGACACACAGGCGGACATTTTACCTCTGAGCTACGTCCCGCTACCTTTAAGATGATGAATACTAATATATCATCTTTATAAGCATGTTTTATACACTTTTTTAAATGCTGGAAATCAATGGTTCATTGTCCAGATCCAAAAGAAACTGAGTTTAACCATCTCTCCAACAAATGAACATTGTTTGTATAGCGAGACATGTCAACATTTGGAGACAGTCCCTATGGTTCTCCCCCTGGATACAACTAACCATCTCTCCAACAAATGAACATTGTTCGTATAGCGAGAGATGTCAACATTTGGAGACAGTCCCTATGGTTCTCCCCCTGGATACAACCTTGAAATTTAGCCTTTCCCTTTGATGGTTGCCGGTAGCCAGAAATCGAGGCACGTAAAAGGGTTTCAATGATCACATATATAAAGCAGTGCGAGGAGCTGAGAGCAAGCACACCAACTCAAAAGTTGAAGTAATACTAATAACAACAACAACACACATGGGAACCCGAAATGAGATTTAATAGAAGAGATAAACTGGACACGTACACAGTACATGCAGTAATCATTGCTTTTGTTTAAATATAATTGAAGTAACTTAACTTAAAAATCCTGAGTTCAGTTATAAATATGACATCAATACTCTTCTATTGAAATGTTAAATATACATGAAATGTAATACT
>JAULBR010089139.1:0-12595 GCA_032355825.1 Melanodrymia aurantiaca
AACTGCAACCTCCCCCCCCCCCACCCACGCCACCCTAACCTCCACAGTCAACAACACGACTACAGGTGTGTCTTAGTTTATTTGGAAATACTTGTACTTGTATCAGAAATAAATATAAACTAACATTAAATGAACAAAACAAAATTTTCGGTTTTTGTAAACCGTGCTTGATAACATTTACTTACAATTGAAAAGGCAAACGCATATTGCTGGTCAAACCCGTATCTCTACACATGCCATTGTTCGAGCTGAATACATTTCGTCAAAACAGGGATGACATGAAACATATTTCGGACATTGTGTCAGGTACAATAAACGAACACACTCTCACTGATATCAACCTACTTAATGTCTTTGTAAAGCGCTTTACCTCTCATTCAGATATCTCTTTACTATTGTCAAAAGTTTATGTTTATTTTCCCATAAAAATACTATTCCACATGGATAACCATATCAACCTATTGCGCTGTGCTTACACAGTGGGGAAACACTAATGAAACTATTTATTGTTATCACAGCGTCCGTGAACTGTACACTACCAGGGAGAAGTATCATAAATACGTCTTTGTTAAGAATAACTCCCTCTGTCTCAAAGTGTGAATGAAAACAAAACAATGCAGTCTATAAAGGCGTTTCTATTTGACATGAAGGACTTGTATTGATAGCAAACTTGCGCCGAACATTGTTTCGTTGCGTTTCGCTAATTAAAAGAATATGAAATTTGAAAATATATAAACCAGTTAACATATTGATACATAATTGTCCACCCATGTTCCATCTTGAACCACGTAATTATAAATAAAATATGTTTGCTTCAGAAATCTGTCTTGCAACTTGTAAGAGGATTACAAACAGCAACTGTTTAGTTGCAACGCCAATCGTATTTATGCATATCTGCATAGATCAATGCCAAACATATGTTTATGCTACGTTCTGCTTAAACTAAATTGGTATTAAGGAGTTCTTAGGTTGTGAAGTTTGTCGGAGGTACGTGATATCGCAGGAAGTTTTTTGTTCGTGATTGCCTGAGCATCAAGTGGAATCGTTCGTCAGCGAAACTAGGTTATATTCATCCTCACACTCACAAGATGAGGGAAAGGATAGGGGGTTACTGGGTTATATTCATTCTCACTCACAAGATGAGGGGAAGGATAGGGGGTCACTGGGTTATATTCATCCTCACTCACAAGATGAGGGGAAGTATAGGGCGTCATTTGGCACCACACAGGTTAATCAGGTTAAATACGTTCCTTCCTGGATAACCAATGCATGCTCGAGCATAAGAGGCATTGTATAATCTTATTACAGATTAGCTTGTGAAGACTAAACATTATCTTTTGGAGGTTTCTTTTGTTATTGAACTGAAATACATGTAGTAAGTTTACAATGGGTTGTAGCTAAAGGCCCCATAACATACCTTCAAACTGTTTGTGTTAACGTCAACGTCACTTCCGCCATGCCCACTGTCACTTCCTATCGTTTCCCGCGAGGTGTCGCTCCATACATCGGGTTCCAATTCTGATATATCTTTTGGCTAAAATTAAAAATACACTTTATTTAACAATATTGTAATAAACACAAATAAACAATAATATTAGCTCAAATATATTCCGAAACAATAAGTCATTAATAATTGAAAATATAAATAATAAAATATACATTGATATTTTGACAATGCAAAATGTTTGGCTATGTTACATTTATCGTCTTTGATTGAGCTTTGGTGACACATTGAGATCTCCCGATCTCGCTATAACCTTTCACGTTCACACAAGTTGACTACTTTAAAAATAAATATAATGATTTTGGAGAATTCCTTAATATTTTAGATGTCAACTGACGAAAAATGTCTGAACTAGTAACTTACACGCATTATGAAACAGCGATCTTACCTGGTAATTCCTTCTGCCCTTGGATTTAATAGATCTCACTAGCGCCTGGTGCTGTTCCAGAATATCACCTACACTCACTTCACTACCGCCAGGCGGCGCTCTTTTACCGTAATCAGGTCTTATAAACTGAAAGATACAAATTTGAGTTAAATTAGTATGGCAGATGAGGCAACCTATTAACATGGTTACTTAGAAATTACTCAACGAGCTACGAGGCAACACAGTTTTTAATGTGATAAGTACTTAATGCATGTCAGCTACTAAATAGTTAATGATGTGCACGTCGTATGTGGTGACAAGAACCCTGATGTGCACTTCAAATACAGTTGGCTGAAACTATGTGATAACATTGATGAGCATTAGACAAGTGCATAGTGATGTGCATTCAGCTCAAGTACATGTATGTTACAACACAAATGAGCAATTTGATGATAATAATAAGTGATACTTATAGAGATCAATAGACATCAGAATATGCGTCTGGATGGTGTACTAGTACAGTTCTAGTTGGCAAGTACTCAGCAGTGCAAATTAGGCAATAATTAGACAAGCAATTCCTTATGCGTTCATTTCATCATCACTGAAACGTGCATTCAATGTATGGAAGTATATGCTATTGACGCATTTAGGATATAAATTCTATATAGAAAGTATATAGAGTAAACTAAACAAGTTCAATTGACTAACCTGATATAATAAAAATATATATTATTACGACGAGTGTAATTTCAATCGTACAATGCGAGTTGTAAGGTTTTAGTTCTCTCGCGGTAACAATGTTGAAATGTTTAAATAATGGAGAGAAAAACAAACAAACTAGGAGAAACGAACAGCCAGTGATATATTTCTGTAATCATAGCGTGAAATAAGGCAACATTGAAATAAAACTATCTAATAAGAACGGTGACATTAAGGCGAGAGGTCATGACATTATTCTGCAAGGCGGTTATTAGTTCATCACATTGTGACGAACGATTTAAATACCAAACAGTATAGAACGTCAGCCGCGGGCTAATACAGTCTGCTTAGAAGTAAAGTAAGTCAATAATAATTGATATATTTGGCACATGTTTTGTGGATATTGTGTATTGATAGCAGCGAAACACTTATGTTCGAGACTCTCATTGTAGGCCTAACCTGTAATTGTGCTCACAAGTCAGACGTTCAAGGGAAAGTATATAAATTATTTGCTTGATAGCGAATTCTGCATTCCGAGCCGGTTGCACTTAACATAATTAACTGCGATATTACCAATAGAGGAAACGAATCATTTTAATGCATGAAATACATTTAATATAAAAGATGTTTGAGTACAAGGTCGAAACATGAAATTACTCTTCAGTACAATTCACAAGCAAACAGATGATCGAAGCTTAGCCGTCTTTATTAAGGTGACATTCCCGAGTTTAACACGGATGCCACTGTCGCGTGCACATAATGCTATTGAAATATGTTTCAGGCTAATGGAAACGTTTTTAATTATTAAAAATACAATTTATTTACATTTTCTTGATTGGATTATCAATATACACTGGTGCATACATCGAATGCGTTTATAGTAGCTTAATATTATCCTTGACCTTTGTATCAAATAATATATTAAGATGCAAATTATTGCATGCATAAGTATATCAATATAAGAACTACATGCATAGCCATTTTGATGACCGGAAACACATTTAATATAAAGGATACTCTCCTGATATCGTAATGCATAAGTACGAGTTTAAACAAGTATAAAATCCTAAGCTTGCCTGTGATTTTTATACTTTTATCGACGAGTGCTCACAAATTATAATATCGCAAGACACGATGGGGTGAGGTGGGTTTTCTTTTAATCTTTCATTATCATTCCATATACTAGTACTTTGCGATAATTAATCAAACCAATTCATTAAAACTTGGAAATTTGCAATCTTTTCAAAACGTTATATGATAGACATTCAGAGGCTAGTTCATGATATGACACATCGTTGACACACATGATGTCTGATGCAGTACCTTACTTCATCCGGTTTTACGCTTTTATATTGTTTCGATGAAGACAGCCGACAAATAATGTGGCTATGCTTACGACGGGTGCCACAAGTGGACCAGGATACGCTCAACTTTCGCAAACACCTGGACTGGTATCATCATTGCTTTGGCAGTGATTCGTGAGTACGTCGTCTCTAATTGTCGAAATATCCCTTCGACCTTGCCCTATGCAGAGATACGCATTTGGCCATGTCAATATTTTTCGTTTAGATTTGGTGCGCGTACCCCTCAGTCAGAAATATTCACTTTAAGTTGAACGTTTCCGACACAGAAAAGATGTTTATGTTATAAAATGAACTGTAAAATAACAAGTATACTTACATGACATGAGCTAGATGGAGACACAGTGGGTTCAATCCCAGTAGTCTGCGTGTTCGGCTGTTTCAGCTCACTGTATTTCCGATTTTCTCTCGAAGACGTGCAATGTTTTTGTGTTTTTTCAGTTTTAAACGTCACACTTTTCTTAGGACTTGGCACATTCTCAGACACTTGAAACACAGATGGTGGAAATGTTTCTACCTTGGAAATCACCACGTCACATCCCTCACCAACATTGTAATGTGCATGTGGAACTTTCTTTGTGGAATTATTTCTGCTGTTGTCGATATGTTTCAAAATACAGAGTGTCGTGATCACACCAATAGCAAGAACAGCAGTCACACACACCAACACAATCACAATTTTCATATTGCTGTTACTCTCGTTCATCACAGATCTACTCCCATCATTGAAATACACTTCTACGTGAAGCAATGCCTGGGTCTCTCTTTGTGGAACACCTCTATCCTGAACACTAATTATAGTACTGTGCATTCCTATGTCTTCTTCACTCATTTTTCTGTTCAAGAATATAATCCCATTTTGGACCCCAATCTGGAAAAGGTTGCTCGTATTGACAACGACCAGAGAAAATGTAAATTTGCCATTAAGACCACTGTCGATGTCGTAGGCTTGGACGATGGCGACCTCACTACCTGGGTCCATATCATGGGGTACTGATATCGATTCATTATCAGGAAATGGGAAAAATATGCGAGGATCGTTGTCGTTTTCGTCTACAATAATCACCGTGACAAAAGCGGACGATTTCTGTTGAACCAGACCCCTATCTGATGCAACTACTTCTAACGTGTAAGACTGTTTGTCCTCAAAGTCAATTTCTGTGTTAGTTATGATAGTTCCGTTTTGGAACACAGTAAAAGGACTTACACCAGGGAAAAATGTATCCTTCAAAAAGTAATTAACGTCACCGTTAACACCCAAGTCCAGATCTACCGCCGAAACACGACCTACAGTGAAGCCAATGTCCACATTTTCCTTGATGGTAAATGCAATGGGAAGATTTGTAAACACAGGTGAATTGTCATTTTGATCTCCGACGTTGATTACAACTGTTGTCGTGCCTGTTAGAGGAGTTGAACCTTTGTCAGTGGCGTATACTTTAAAGATTCGTTTTGGCAATTTTTCTCTATCCAATTTTTCAAGTATTGTAATTTCACCTGAATTTTCGTCAATGCTAAAACTTCTGCTAACATTTGCAGCTAATGTATAAGAAATATCAGCGTTAGGACCAGAATCGTCATCGGTAGCAGATACGTTGCCCAGAAACAATGGCTGATTGTTATTTTCCTCTAGACTGAAGAAGTATTTAGCTTGCTGAAATGTGGGCGCGAACTCATTAACATCCAGAACTTCGATCTGAAAGAATTCCGACGCTGTTTGCGACGGTGTGCCGCCGTCCTGACACGTCATTGTCAAGTTATACAACGACACCGCTTCTCTGTTCAGTTGCTTAGCAACTATAACCTTGTACTCAGATTGTTGTAGTTTGCGGACATCAAAATCGTCGTGTGACAGAGAACATTTCACTCTACCGTTGGCGCCGCTGTCAGTGTCTCGTACGGTTACCAGTGCAACAACTCTTCCTATAATAGCCGATTCGGGAATAGTGGCTACATTGTTCCGACTGAAGAGAGGATTTACACGTATTTCAGGCGCGTCGTTAACCGTGTCCAAAACCGATATAGAAACGTTGCTAGTCGAACTCAAGAATGGACTCCCACTGTCCATAGCCACAACTATGAAACTGAACACAGATCCGCCGGTTTTATCTAGTGCAGACTTTACTTTTATATCACCAGAATCTTGTCCAATATCAAAATGATCCAAAATTCTTTCTACCGTTGACGTGTGAAAGCTATACATAATCTTAGCATTCTGTTCAGAATCCTTATCATGTGCGAACACTTGTAAAATTGTCGTATCTACAAACACACTTTCAGGAACATTAATAACATAGTATGCTTTACTAAATATTGGTCTATTATCGTTTTTATCTTCAACGGTGATTTTAACGGATACAGTTCCGGTGTTGGTCGGAATACCGCCATCACGAGCCGTGAGGTCAAAGTTGAATTCACTGGTGACTTCCCTGTCCACGTCGCCCGTGACAACTAACCAAACACTAGATATTGTTCCGCTAGCTGAAGTTCCCACTTCCAATGAAAACGGTGCCGGTTTGGGCACCAGTTTATACTGAAACACTTTATTGATGACGTCAGAATCTCTGTCAGCTGCTACCGGAAGTGAGTATGAAGTTCCAATGGCAACGCCTTCACGAATGGAAAGATTAAACTTCGATTTGGAAAATCGCGGTGGGTTGTCGTTGGTATCTTTCACTTCAATAGTAATACTAATTTTTCTGAAAAATGTAGTTTTTAAAGATTGGACTGCAATGTCTAGATTGATGATGCAGGCAGATGAGGACTGACACAACTTCTCTCTGTCTAAAGTCTGTGTTGTCGCAAGATCGCTCGTTGTGTCGTTAATGCTGAATAGTAAATGAGCATTGGCTTCGTTAGCCACAACAGCATATCGTAAGAAAGTAAACTCTATTTGGTCCACAGCGTCCAGTAACTCCGAGCGTATTGCCACATTGCCCAGCAATACGGGAGGTGCCATCCCTTCCTTCACTTGGAATGACACAGTCTGGGCACTGCTCCAAGGAAACATCATACACAACATCACAAGGCATAAGTCAGTGTGAATTGCGAGGGGTTTCATTTTCTCGTCTGCTTGTATCCCGTACTGAAGATCCTGGTCTTGTACAACACTTCACTGCCCACTGGTCATCTGAAAATACACAAACACAAATGTTGGTCAGTCCAGGTATCGTAATGTAAATTATTTGTTTACACAATACGTGAGATGTACAGCTGACATTGGTTGTATGTACCATCTAATACGTAACTCAAATTCGTGGAGGAAAGTGGACACAAACAGGTTAATGTTGTTTCTAGATATCTGCAAATTACTGAAGAGGTATGTCAGTTGTGTTGTTTCCACATGTAAACGTTGTTTCTAGATACCTGCAAATTACTGAACAGTTATGTCAGTTGTGTTGTTTCCACATGTAAACGTTGTTTCTAGATACCTGCAAATTACAGAACAGTTATGTCAGTTGTGTTGTTTCGACATGTTAATGTTGTTTCTAGATACCTGCAAATTACTGAACAGTTATGTCAGTTGTGTTGTTTCGACATGTTAACGTTGCTTCTCGATATCTGCAAATTAATTAAAAAGTAAGTAAGTTGTCTTATTTCGAGTATGACATCTGCTAGTCGGTAAGAAAACACACACAGACGAACAGAATGAGATCGAGAGTTAAGACATACGATGTCAGCTGTTACTGGCGGCTCTGCTTGCGGATAAATGTAAATATTTTCTATACGTGCAACATGAATACCCGACACACGAAACACACTAAGCATACGCCCAACACCATAACATATCCATGACCGACGCTTTGAAATCAACTCGCAATAACCACAAATACAACAAACACGCGATTTATCATCCTGCAAGTCCAGCCTTGTACGACCAGTGTATGTCTTATTGTTAGAACATTCAATTACACTGCATTTGATATTTGTTACATAGTGTATCAATTCACATCTTTATGCGCTTTTCCGCAATGCATTTCAATCAGATCGTACATCTGTGGATTACCGGATCAACATCAAGGAAATACGAGATGTGTATAGCTGCAAACCGAAAAACAAAACCGTAGCCGTCTAAGCTTTTAGTCTCCCATCAAACGCATAAAGTTTAGCTCTGCAATAAAATCATATCAGAGATTCTCGTTTATGTTTTTCAAAGCGAGCGTTTACCCTGATATTAGTTCTGTTGAGCAATAAAGTTAGCGTATCGTAAAGCCGTAAATACGGTGTAACGCCATCATGCATGGTTTAGTTACGTTTAGTGCCAGTCTATTATATAGGGTTCATTTCAACGCAGTCGGATTGACGTTCATCAAGTAATTTACTCTGTATTAATATATATATATGTGTTAATGGAACGATGCATGCAAAGTATTAATGCATGTAATATAGTGTTCCTCATTCATTGCTTATAATTATATATGACTATACCACACGCGATCGGTGGTGTGTGATACCATGCAGTTAGTGAAAGTCTTGGACCTGCGCTAATTTGCATGAACGAACGAACGAATGAATGAATGAATATCTAATACAGATTCGTAATAATATTTAGCATTAATTGACAGGTATTATAATACAATGGTAGAGCTTTTTGACTCAAATAAATTGGTTCTGGTTTAAGACGGATCTCACACAACCCGGGTATCGAAGACTTAAACATCTGAATATTATTATCAACATTATCTAACTAAGAGTTTCTCCGTACGAGAGACCAGACGGATTTTCAACGATTCGGTGACGGTATAGGGCCTACACACATGAAACACTGTTTAAGCAGTGGTGACACTCTGCGTTCGCGAAAGACGGTCTTACTGTGATTAGTCAGTGGCACCCGTCTTAATCTAGAATCCGCTCTATGAGTTAAAGCCACAATGCCTAGTTTTAAGACAAATACAATCACGCTTGCGCAGATAATGCTATTTGTACAACATTCATTGATGACGTCCGTGTTACACCTGCAATCCACATATCTCAGTGGGATGAGAATCAGAATCACTTACTGAACTCTCCTCACGTAGTAACAATAGGAAGTCACTGCGTCTTATCACTCCGTCTTATCACATCTTATCTTGGACAGAAGTCGTCTGATTTCACGCCAGTTGTCTCACACTGACATCGTGACAATGCCCGCCGGCTACTGCAGGCATGGGAACACCGACATCTTGTTTATTATCTTTGGGATAGGACAATTTTCTGTCTATAATTATTTTTTTTCAATTTGTACGACCATTGAAATAAGAAGACAGCATGTTACGTTGCGCTCATGGCTCGGTACGTCCCAGCTGTGTCGTTGTAAAGACGCTTACGTAACGTTACACACCCCATACACTGACTCCGGGTACATTATTTAGAAATAGATAGGCCAAAGAATACATTCTAGAAAGAGCAATCTCTACACGATGAAATTGGTTTGAATTTAAAAGCGGATTACAAGATTTGGAAATAAAGGTGGCTCATACAGAAGGAATAATTCTGCCCTCGAAACCTCTTCCAATTGAGAAGCCTCGTAGAAGTGTCAGTGAATGATCCACGAGTCAACAAACAAACAAAGCCTGGCATTCTTTGCCATTACATGCCTCCAATCGTGATACCTGTACGATGTTAAGGACGGGAGTTGAATTAATTTGTTCAAGGAAACTTTCTATTTAATTGAAATGCCAACAGAATTGACGTTGTGTGCAAACAGAGGAATCCGGTCGACCTGTTCAGAGATGGCCACTTGGTCGGTGAGATGGTGGGATGAGAATAATGCGTGTTGTACAGGAACGCTTTTGTTACCTTTGTTCTCCACCGATACAACTGGAACATCATTTCACAAAGCTTTCGTGCTTTGTTCGTGATCTTTTTGTAGTTTTGACCAAATAAAAATATTTTGAAACGTAAAACTTCTTTTCTCTACAATAACGATGTTGTGGTTGCAATCCATCTATGGCTACTCCTCCCGACGAGACGTGACTGTTGGGAAACATTTCAAAAGGTGTGCAGAATTTAATTTGCTAAATAATTGAATGGGTGAGGCTGGTGTAGTTTTGCACTATCGTTCAGATATTAACAGTTTGTAAAAATACCAAGCAAAACCCGTTATTAATACGGCTTTCACGGTTGCTGTTGTCTTGAAATAACGTTGTTTGAAAGATTATAAATAATAGTAATAAACCTGTCTTTTAACGAACTTCTGGGCTGAAACATCCGTCTACCTGTTTGTAAAACTATTTTTCTACACAGTTTTGATTAACAATATTTAGTATATAATGAGCTTTTGTTTAGTCAGTACTGTTGTTATGGTGATACAACTTGCACATTGTGTGCTTCTTATGAGCTTTGTTATCATGCACAATAATATAAATATTATTTAGAGATAAAATCTCTAAAATCATGCAAACATAATTTTAAATTATTGTATTATTATTTCCGACACTCCGATGATGAATCGCGGCCATAGTCGGTGGGCGGGAGGCAGGATGTCGAATTTTAAATAGACGGGGGCATCCTGAACAGGTATTAATGTTACTTCTATTTGTGCGTCAAATATAGAATATGCTGTGAATAATTTAAATTAGTTAAAGGAGTTCGATAAATCTTTATACATTGTCTTTGTCATATGTTAATAAGAGACGTAATAGAAAACTTCACGTAATATAATTATAGCAAATTATTACTCCAGAGGGCAAATATAACCGAGAAAATATTAATTATAGTTTCTCAGTGAGAAATATCACAACATTGATTTAACCTTTCATTCGATTGGATGTTAAAACAATTCCAGTCACTGACAGAAACGTTACTAAAATATACGACGTCGCAAACCGTCACGCATTTAGCAGAACTATAGCTTTAATCTTCTTTATTTGCAGCTTTACATCGACGTATAATGTTTTCACAAGAATATCACAATGAAAAGTCAGGAGTAACAAATAGGATATCAAATTCGCTACCATGTATTATCAAGTTTCAGTCCTTCGGCAACAGGTTTCTTTTTATTCCTCGTCACAAATGAAAATTATTCAATACATGAGTGTTAAAGTTGATAATACATGGTAGCCCCTTTAATATCCTATATGTATTATATTTTATTACTATGTGACGCATCATTAGCAGAACTGATACAATACCCTACTTTGTCATTTTTCACATTTGTTCTTCATTTCGATTAAAACATCCGAAAAAGCACAATCGTTTTACTTATGACGGGCGCCACCGGTGAGGCAGGATATGCTTACATGTCACGAACACCTGGTATCCTCACTATTTTTCTCTGATTCGTGGGTGCATGCCATCTCAGCTTTATCTCAACTTCCTTCGACGCAGCCTAGTGCAGAGATACCCATTTGGCTCTATTAATGTCTTTATCATTTTGGTTATATATCGTGCATAAAATCATTTTTAATTTAGTTTAAATGTTATCATTGATAAACAGTTTTACTTCTTGTACATGTATTGGCATATATTTGACAGATGCTTAACACACCTTGGGCTATCTTAATATATGTGGCGTCAAATCCTGTCACCGTTTCCAACTCGTTGACCGTGCATCTGTACAAGATACATATCAATAATCATTATTACCAAACAAGACAAGATGACACTGCATAGATAACAACATTTCGCCAACAGCTGGATAACTATCACGAGCTATACGGTGTCCTGTTGAACTTTACCATTAGAGAAATATCATAGCCGAAAAAAGGTACACTTATATAAATATCACCGCTATACGTTATTCAGGAGGAGTTATACAGTTAAATAAATAGCATATGTCTACTTTGTACTACACTGTACTTAAGAAACATACAGTTAGTTAAATATCACACGTCTTCATTATATTGCTTGAGAAACATACAGTTAGTTAAATATCACACCTATACATTATAATGCTTGAGAAACATACAGTTAGTCAAATATCACCTCTACATTACAATGTTTGAGAAACATAAGTTAGTTAAATATCACACATCTATTTATACAGTTAAATAAATATTATTGATCTACGTTCAATATCCAGGAAAACTGTACAGAAAATACAACAATCACAGTTCTACGTTATCCAGGAGAACCGTATATACAGTTCTATAAATAGCACTGCTTTTCTGTTCTCGCCTTGAGTACAGTCTTGGAACTGGGTCCCGGGGTATGAGGAAACAGAATTCCATAGGTCCGAAACAATATAATATTATAGCGCTATGTTACTTAGTTTTATTTTATATACGTAGTGCTTATGCAGCTTAGCTAGCTGAACCGTTTGTCCAAGACAGAAGTTAGGGTTAGCACGAGGGAAGAAACTTGCTGCTTATTAATAACCAGCAAGGGATTGTTTATATGCAATCTCCTTCAGACAGGACAGTACACACAACGAGCAGGTTCGAACCAAGTACCTGCCAGTCTTGAGTTCGGTATAGTCTAACCACTACACCACAGAGACGGGTGCAAGCTCATGGAACTGTATATACAAAAGTAATTTATAACGCACGGCTCGTCAATATTGAATGTGAAGCCAACTGACTTTGAAGTCATGTCCATATACAAATACAGATGTGTATTATATATACATGTTTATTACCCCAGCGGGCATTCTAACCGGGGAAAATAAATATCATAATTGCTCACTGAGAAATTATCCACATTGGTATAACGTGTCATTTGATTGGGTTGTTAAAACCATTCCAG
>JAULBR010089150.1:0-12594 GCA_032355825.1 Melanodrymia aurantiaca
TCTCTCTCTCTCTCTCTCTCTCTCTCTCTCTCTCTCTCTCTCTCTCTCTCTCTCTCTCTCTCTCTCTCTCCCCTCTCACTACCCCGTTCCTCACTTAGTCTTATTCTCTCATCTTTCTTTTAGACCTTACTTACTTTTTACAATTTTGATTTAATACTTTAAATGCTATAAGAATGTTTGCATTAACATTGCGAAACGTGGTGAACCTTTCATCTATAATACTTCATTTATATCGCGCGCGTCCTCACTGTCCGTATCGCTATCTATCTGTCTGTCTGTCCGTGCTTTCCCGTATATTGGCTGTACATTACTATGAGTGTCTGAATTGATACGAATTATCATCTCGGTCAACGGTCCCCTCAGGTAAGAGTTTCTCCTATCACAGGTATAGGCAATTGTGTCCTCGTATCACCTCGTTGATAAACAGTTTGAAGCGGTGCTATCTTTGGTTGGCAATATCGTGAGTAGACACACTATACCCTTCACTCACACTATAATATCCACAGTCTGGAGTGTTCATTTGATCTATTGTGTGAACAAAATATTGCTTATTGCTTGCTAATATCTTCAATAAACCAATTAACCTTTGGGGACTGAATTGTAAAAACCTACCATTTTATACCAGGTACGGGGAAAAAAACATAATCACCGTTGAAATATGCACTTATTTCCCTTGTTCGCGATAAAAGAGGAATAACAAAATCAATTTTGCACACAATAATGTATTGCATTCCTCTAGGTATTAATATCCGCTATTTACGTGTTTAGAGAGTGAAATGTATGACAGAATATACACAAACGTGCACCAAGTGAAGCTGAAATCTACAACGGTATATAGACATTTATGTTCATTTATGACTGGAATTGACGACGAATGTGCTCATATGTATGGGCAGAGGGATTAAGCTTGCTTGCATTAACTCTGGCTTATTGACAGCCCTGTAATAACCTCTGCCAAAATGAAAGGTACCAGTTTGAAACTGACCATCATAATGAATCTTCATTGTTGGCTTCTGAAATCAATTCTATTTGTCATTTTTGGCTTTTTGCTATTGAGATATGCTTTCACAATTTAAATTCCATAGCTCGATTCCCTCCCCACCGCATGTAGTAGACACAGTATTAATATTAGACATGTGCATCTTGACCAAATTGAAGATCGGATCAGATTTTAGTTTAAGTCGCCGTTATGAACGAAAATTCACTCTACAAGTACATTGTATACAGCCCCCATTCGTTCCGAACATTGTTCGAGTTGTGAAAGACATTAATTTTATGGACGGTCCTACTAATTTAATAAACCAATGAGAGATAATTTCTCACGAGCAATCAAAAAAGCAGAAAGCAGAACAGAGGAGATATTTGGGTCCATCACCTCCATGGCTCATTAAGATACTTATAAAGCATTATCCTATGTCACAAACAAAAAGTATGAGTCAGTGAGTCAGTCAGTGAGTCAGTGAAGGTTTTGTTGAGGATGCCACTGTACACTTAAGGTTCAGGCACCCCTCCCCATGGGCACGGTCCGCCATCAAACGTCGGGATCCAGTGTCGAGGCTGTACTCATCGGGAGACACCGATGAAAGTCATTGGCCTTTTATTCATGATCTCCCGCATCAAGTATGTCATTCAGCCACTAGGTGCCTTACCAGGTCCACACAGTCGATCATGAATATATGAAGAAATTGCAAGCCGTGAATGAGAAAACGTTTACTTTTACATGAATCGTGTCTGGTCCGCGCTCACTTTCAGGTTGCACCGCATGCACCAAATAAAACATCAACGGGTCATAGTTCGAGGTGCATCGATTCTTGTTGTTTTATTACGTCAACAGTTGTAACGTAAGTGCATATTTGAGATTGAGACATGATATATATGGAGTATTAAAGTGGATCGGTCATCAATTTTGTCGCCAAACGTTTCTGCTCTGTTGTCCTTGCAGCAGACATAGACCTCCTCCAACTCTACTCATCCGTGTTTTGGCGAGATATTCTTTTAGGTGTAACAAGTAATAATTATTTCAGATAATATGACATTTTGACATTTTTGTCGAAGTTTAAAGTCATAATTATATTGAATTAATGCAATTATCTAGATAAACAAGCACAGAAATTTCTCTTCTGCTAACAGAAAATTTAGTTTCGTATAACTCGCTTTACTTCATCGTCACATGACAATGCTTTCGTGCCAAAATGATAACTGAATCTCTTTTAAAAATACAAATGTAATTGTCTTTTTAAAATGAGGGTAATAAAATTTTAAACTACGATGTAATATATCATATTTTCGTGGAAAAATATTAACCCCGACTCTTTTCACAGATTTACCGTCTTGACTTGGTTGGTTGACAAGTTGCTTATACGAGTTTCATTGAAAAAAAAAAGTCAGCATTGCCGACAATGGGAGGTGATTTGGTGGCATGCAGCCTCCACACTACCACGGAGACCGCCACGGAGGTGAGAAAAATTCCCCGCCAAATCGACATTAACCGCGATATAGTGAACTTTTAAGCACTTTTAAATCCTTATTGCCGGCTTGACTGACTCCTTGCGTATGTCAACCATTTTGTCTAAATCAACAAGAGGATAGCTTTTATGTTTCCAGTTTAACATTGCTGGAATCGTCAGGCCTGTCGTAAGTAATTTTGTAACACACTAAGCGACTTAATAAACGTGAAAGGACGACTGTTGGATCGCAAAGGTTACGAAGAATGTCCTCGGTTCAGAAGTCAAACAAACTGCAGCGTATTCGAAACATAAATAGTTTATTCTGTTGCTGATTTTTTAAAATTATACGAGATCGTTATGTTCTGAAAAGTTCATAATAAGGAATGGTTCATATCCACGAGGCATTTCATGGTATTTGTCACGTCCGTCACGGTTGTTTCTCTTTGTTATGTAAATAAATGCAAAAATTATCAAATTTCATTAATTGTTTTGTACTGCAAACTGAAATTCCTAGCAGATAAATTATCTAACATAGTGTTTTGTCTTAACTAACCAAAATGATGGAAAATCAATCGGTGCGGACGGGACAAATACCATGGAATCGCCCTCATTCGATATCGTTATGTTCTGAAAAGTTCCTAGCAATGAATAGTTCATATCCAGAACCTTTAGCACGAGGTCGTCATATTCTGTAGAAATATGTTACAAAAAGCACGGTGGCATTCGTCTTAAACTAGGCCTTGTTGCTTTAAATTGATACCCGTTTACTAACCAATAACTCCTGACCGAGTATCACAGATACTACCACTTAGATGTTATCAGAGGTGATAAACAGAATCCATTACAAAAATCAATTTATCATTTCACAATTTAAATGGATCAACAGGAAACATACGAAAAGGCTAAACAAGTCGAAAAACAAAACTACTTCTAAGGGATTGTATTACAGGTAGGCGAGAAATAAATTTTTTTAAATTATTTCGTGGACGATGCCACAATTATTGGTCCATAAGTAATGTCGAACTTAAGGCCCGACAGTGTAAAGATTCCACAACGTTTGTCATAACTTAATTGTCATGGAAATTTGTTCAGAATGCTTACATATATATCGGGTAAAAACATGTTTCTCGGGTGTATACGTAATTCCGGATACAACTTTAAACACTAATTTTAGACTCACCCACAAATCGAGGGTAACCGAGCGTTTATTGGTTCATTTAATCCGCTGCTACCTGCAATTTTAGCAGCTATTCGGCTAAACCCTGCAATTACTGTGACGATCTGTTTCTCCTACATTACACATGTACCGTATCACACTGAGGGTCGCTCGGGCCTCACCTGGATGTATTACTGAACGCAATCCATCACGACATTGTTGGCTCGAGAAAGTTTCTCATTGGTTAGGTCTCAAAAGTCTTGAATAATTGCAGATTAAATCAGCGAGTTGAGAAAATTAGTGGCGGCCATTTTGAACACTAACACTTAGAACCACAGTTATTATAATACATTATATGATTATAAACATCAACAGGAATGTCAGTGTTATTATGTTTGGTAAATTGCTTGTTTTCCGTCGTACGAATAACTGCACAAAACACGCACCCAAATAGTTCGAACACTTCTAAGGTCACTGCTATAGTTGCAGATACAGCAGAGCGGAAACGGTTGGCGCCAATTTTGGTGATTGGTGGTCTTTAATTATCAGGTGGTGACAGACATTACACCGATCTCAGTGGTGTAGTGGTTAGACTACCGGGATCAATACGGGTAGGTTCTGGGTTCGAATCTCTCTCTCTCGAGGCGATGCTATTTTCAATCACAGTACAGGGTCCAACCATAGGGAGTGCTTCGCAAGTCTCAATGGATACCACTTACTAGACATTACAGTTATGAGGTATGCATGTTTTTAAAAACATTTGCTGCTGAAGATGTAATATCTCACATTATATTGAAGTTTAGAACGGAGATGCGCACACGTTGAAGGATTGTTCGACTTATTGTTTTAGTCTGTGGTATGTGCTGCCCTGCTTACCTAAAATATCAAATACCGTTTCCTGTTTAACACCACCAAATCAATTTTCGTAAACAGTTCTGTATTATAGTTATTAATAGGTATAGGTAGATACTCCTCATTTCTAGAGTGAATCATCTGTTGGGGACAGACACTTTTGGTTGTAACGTGTAAGACATTGGTTAGAACAACACCATGACGTCAGTGGGGAAATATGAAACTATATATCATATATTAATTGTGATTGCGTTGACTCACCACAAATGGAAATGCTAATATTATAATATTATACTTGAGTAAAACATATTACCGACACTGATCTGTTGTGAAATGCCATTAGTATCTACTAATAGGTACAAAGTTCAACCTTAGCTGAATGTAAAAGTCAACAGAGGAATATCGCTGCACACTATGGGTGATTATATAACCCTTGGCTAACCAACATGACGCCAGGTGTTTGGTTTCGGGATTATCTCCAGGTTGTAGCTGTATGGTTATGACAGGCTGATCTACTATCTAGATTTTTTTCAGAATGGTGTAGATTTCATAAAGTGACATACAGGGAGTGGGGCGTAGCTCAGCGCAAGAGCGTCCGTCTGAGGTTCGATAGGTTGACGGATCGATCCTCCTCAGTGGACCCGTTGGGTTATTTCCCGTTCCATGACTGGTCTATCAAAGGCCGGGGTGTGTACTATCCTGTCTGTGGAAAAGTGCACAGAAAAACAAACCTTGCTATTAAGGTACTACAAACGCATTGGATATAATTAATAAAATATAAGTAAATCTTACTTTTAATAAATATATAAATGTGTTACAAATAGAATAAGGTACGGTAGCATCCATCTTCAAACTCGAGAGTGAGCCTTTAACGTTTGTTTATTTTAACTTTAGTGAATGACAAAGTGATCAATTACAGTTAATTAATCAATCGATCATTCCCAATGTTTAGTGTCTGCCTTTGAGACCGGAATCGTTCAAGCGTATACACACACATATAAATACCCATCTTCTCTGTTAATTTAAAACCCTTTTTAACCTTTTTATTATTATTATTTTCTTTTTTCATTTATTTAATTTTCTTCCTCTTTCTATCCTTTTGTTTTAACCATCCCCTACCCCTTCTCTCATTCTGAGTACAATTTGTGGTCTTGGTCAGAATTTGTACTCGCAACGAGCGTGCTTGAACATTAAATTGACATAAAGCACGTTATAAAAAGTGTTTAGCGACACCTCTGGAACACATTTATTATTGACAAGCAGTTATTGGATGTAAAAGCACGATTATATCGACACTTGGTCACAGATGAAACCCGCTATAGCCACATAGGCTACTCTTCTTCGAATAATAGCAAGGGATATTTTATGTACATTTCCCCACATACAGGATAGCACACACCACGGCCTTTGATAGACCAGTCGTGGATCACTGGTTGGAACGCGAAATAACCCAACATGTCCTCTGAAGAGGATCGATCCTTCGATCCACGGAGCCGCAGGCGGACGCTCTACCGCTGAGCTACACCCCGGCTCTTAAAGCACGTTATGACCTGACAGACATTTTTAGACATACATGTATACATTACTGCCGTCATAGCGTCATATCCATAACATAATGTTTATAAGCCCAAGGCCAAAAGCAGTTTATTTTAACTTACAGTATATAAACCAGACATAAGCCGTCTGATAAGAGACGTTATGATTTATTCACCGTATTATCGAGGTTTTTTTTAAGAGTTTAAAGTATAAGGCATTGACACACTGAACTATAAAATAAGATGAATATTGCCTATATATGTCACTATGCGACATCAATTGATGGATCTGCTATCACTTTTTAATATATGCTAATTGACAACGAGATCAATCTAATTTCCTACCGGTATCCGTAGTGCAGTGGTTAACACATCGGGTTTAATACTGGTAGGTACTGGGTTCGAATCCCATTCGTAGCATATGAGATTTTTTAACCCCAGTACCAGCTCCAACCCAGAGTGAGTGCTCCGCAAGTCTCAGTGGGTAGGTGTACTTCCACTTTTATACACCGATCAGTGTCCACAACGGGTTTAACAAAGGCCGTGGTATGTACAGTCCTGTCTGTGGGAAAGTGCATATAAAAGATCCCTTGCTACTTATCGAAAGTAGTGGTTTTCATCTCTCATACTAACACTAACTTCTGTCCTGGACTGATAGTAGAGGCAGCTGGAATGTGGCTATGACAGACGTGCTTGAACCTTAATTGGATATAAGCATGTAAATAAGTTATAACTAACTAACTAAATAATGTCTTGTGTGAATACACTGGTCTCACTTCACACGGACAAAAGTGTTTGCTGAATTGATATTACACTCAGGTATGTGTACATATATTATACATATTTGCATAAAAATGACACATGCTCAATTAAGGATGGGAATCTATATCTGCTGATCAATGATGAATCATTAACCTTCAAGTTTAATAACCATCAACTATTAGATGTCAAACACTTGCTCGTATAGACACATCATCCAAGAATAAATTTGCTGCCACCACATACAGTGGTGTCCTCAACTAAACAGTCGCCTAGGCTTCGGCAGATTGCCAAAACCTACTAGGCAGTTCACTGACAAGGGTCTAGATGAAAGTTTTTGTGGCTGGACGACCCTCGGACTATACTTAGAGATAAATCCAAAACTGACATCCATACCATGCCAGTAGCCAGGATTGTGAGGGGGTGTTGTTTAGGCTTATGGAGCCATAGATGTTAATTAACCTAACCACACCTAGGCGACTGTTTGGTTGAGGCTACCACTGTAGGAAACTCTTACCGATTACCGGCAAGGGATCATTTATGATTGGGCATTTTGCCAGAGACACTGTAGCATGTCATCAGTTTAGGGGCATTTCACGGTATTTGTCACGTCCGTCACGATTGTTTTTCATCATTTTGGTTAGTTAAGACAAAACACTATGTTGTTAGATAATTCAACTGTTAAGAATTTAAATTTTCAGTACAAAAACATTAACGAAATCTGATAATATTTGCATTTATTTACATAACAAAGACCTACATGCTATCTAAAGTAGCAACCGTAAAATGTCTGTGAACAAAAACAAAGTTGTATTATTTTAATGGTTCCTATAAATGTTTCAACAAGAAATAGACATCATATTAACTAAAAGTACATATACATGTACATTTATTGGGCATACCGTAAATCCTTAAATAGAGGACTGCCCCGTTGACAACAATATCGGCCTGTTTAGGATATTCTAGCTTTGCCACCAACGTTAATATTCTTTTTGAAATGCCAAAATGTTAGAACATTTTGCATGAAAAAAATTGGAGCCTGTCTTAAATATAGGCCTGCCTTGAATAGAGTCGGGTCTCAGAGTGTAGGCTTCTATTCAAGGATTTACGGGTATATAACAGAATTTGCAAAAATATTTCAAATTTTGGTAAAAGAGGATCTGCGCATCCCTTTTCCATATTGATTAGGTTGGATATCAAACGCACCGTTATGTCGACGCTTGGTCATAAGAGGAAACCTGCTGCCGCTGCGGACATCATATTGAATGCGATACAAAGAGACGGTGCGTCATATCGTCAAGTAGCCTCGGAATGTCTATCATAGAACGGTTAGAAAGTTTTGACTGGTCCAAGAACGGTCTAACATTGATAAAACAATGTCTGATGTAGAAGGCAAATCTGTAATAATAATTATGGTTACATAAATTCGATGGGTGGAAGGATCGATCCTCCACAGTGGACCTTTCCAACCAGTGATCCACGACTGGTCCACCAAATGCGATGGTGTGTGCTATCCTGTCTATTGTGAAAGTGTATATAAAAGATCATTCGGTACAAGTAGCCTATATGTGGCGGCAGTGGGTTTTTTGTATGGTCAAGTGTCGGTATAACCGTGGGTTTGACATCCAAAACCGCAGATTAATAATCAATGTGTTCTAGTGGTGTCGTTAAACAAATATTTTTTTTAGTAATCATTAATCCCTATTAAATCAATTATGATTCGCGAAAGCCTAGCGCACCCTGTCCCACATGCGACACTCTCCATGCACATGGTAATTACATAACATGAAAGTGAGATAATATCTCCATATAAATCAAAATGTAAAACTAATGTTTATCACTGCGAAATGTTGAGCTGCAGAAACTATGGTGCTCCACTGACTATCCGAGCACGTGGAAAGAAAGTACATAATCGAACATGCTTACCTGCTGTACGCAGTAATCAGGTGGAAACTAATGCTATTACTCGAATATATTTTATCAATACATTTTACTTTGCTAATTCAAATGTGAGCTAGATTGCTGTTTTGCAATGACTAATGGTGCCACGCCTTGGTGTTAAACGAGCGCTGTTATAATAATATTATGTTAGGAATAACGGACGTTGGGATGACACGACTTGTGTATTATATGTTATGTCAACGTATGCGATTGCTGACGTCTTGGGTGTTTTATGACGCATTCAGTAAAAAACAGGTAATGTAATTATATATTTTTGTTTACCTATCAAAGCTATACCGTTGCAGTGCTATGCAAGGCACCTTTCAAAACAAACCAAACACCCACCTCCGTGATGTAGTGGTTAACGCTTTGGACATCAGCTTTGGCAGGTACTGGGTTCAAATCCCATTCGTGGTATATGGGATTTATAGTCCCAGTACCGACTCCGACCGAGAGTGAGTGCTCCGCAATGCACAATGAGTAGGTGTACTTTCACTTACACCGACCAGTGTCCATATCTTGTTCAACAAAATATGCCCCGGTATGTACAGTCATGTTTGTGGGAAAATGTATATAAAAATCCCTTGATACCTATTAATTCGTAATAGCGGGTTTCCTCTATCATACTAACACTAACTTCTGTCGTGGACAGACAGTCGAGACAGCTGCATATAAGCACGTAAATAAGTTACAACTAACTAACCAATTATTCCAGAAGACTGTCTTATTGAGAGATTATTTCATAATATGAATTACGACTCACTATACTACTTACTATCTGCATGATTAATACTCTAATACTAGTTGCCGTCAATATTCATCTGTGGTGTTCTTGTCACCTGCGTACATAGTCGAGCAGTGTGGCACCCCGTGCACGGGAAATGTAACCTTAACGATAAGCTCGGATTAAAGGAACAACGCCTAGTTAGACTAATGATGACGCGATTTACCTACATACAGTTTAGGTACATACAAAGATCAAATTATGCTCTACTTACTATTAGTTGTTCAGAATGGCTGTAATGGTATAATTATATATAACGCGTTCACAGGTTTGTATTAGCTGTAAATGATTTTCAAAATCAAACCGTTTTTTATTATAATCTCTAAACAAGAATTTTGTGAATTGTAAAGGTATTGCAAGACTTTTTGGTTTGAGAAGTTTTAGTGGTCATACTAAACTCAGACCTATTTTTATATGATAGTGTTGCATTACATTCTTTAACAGACAACGCATTCTTATACATACCATCTATAAGATGTCAAAATGTATTTACAACTCTATTGGGATTGTTCAGCCTTGCGTTTAATAGGGCGAGCGTTATGCTACCGAGACAAACAATTTGACTGGTACCGATCGACATCACGTTCATTTAATGCTGGAACATTTACGTCCACATCAGAACACAAACGTTCCAGGTATCTTTCATCTGATTCTTCTACCACAGTCCTAATTAATTACTTGACTCTTAATTAAGTTTGTAGCAAATCCGTTCTGAATATTTAGTTGTGGCTTTACGAATTATATTAGCTTTGCCATAAGATATTTTGCCCATGAAATATCGATCACATCTAACATAAGCTTTGATGTCTGTACCTGTAAGTATAATTAATTTCGTTAAAAATGGATGTCGATCGTAAAACATGCAACGGACTGCGGCGGGGCTCCCTCTTGTTTGATTAATATTTGAGACACGGGGTTTCTTTTTCTCTGTAACCAGTGCATGTCAATTAGGTAATTCGCTGTTTAGGATTTTAATACATTCTGTTTGAGTCAAAGGAGTGATAAGAGGATACGAGTTTATGAAATGTAAAATGTGTTATTTGTTCTGTCAATTGATATAATTATTATAAACAAAACATATTTCAAGCTTTAAAATAATATGACCGTATTCATTATTTCGCTGTAAGACTTTGAAGAAAATGCAATTCGTATATTTGGCATTAATTTTTGTGTTTGAGAACACTTTATTATGCATTTCGACAACATTGAAGATATGTCAAGTCTAGGGTCAGGAAATATAGATAAGAAAATTGTACAAGGCCACTAATTGTTCTCCACTAAACAATCGAAATAATGGTAAGTAGGCAAGAAAGTTGACTTTACTTTCCGTTCTATTGATTAATTTATGTATTTCAATAACAGTATGATAACAGATCACCTTTCATTGATTTACCGAACGGAGTCGGAAATGAAGGCAACAAGATAAAGAAATTTCAAACGACGCATCCCTCTATAATAAGACGTACAACAAAGGGATGAATTTAACTACTCAACAGTCAATTTTTCTTTTATGTAGAGCAACATTCCACCTGGGCCATCATTATGCTGTTTACATATCACGACTTCTGAGATGCTTTAGGGCATATACATTTTATTATATGTCGATTTTAAGCAACGGTTTGTCCTTTTGGCTCAGGTTATAACATTCGTGGACTGGTGAATTTGAAACGTTTTAAGTTAAACATTCAGAGGCTAGTTGACGATGTAACGCATCATTAACACAGCTGTTATCTAATTCAATACTCTACTTTGAGCGGTGTCACGCTTCTTCATAGTTTTGATGAAAACAGTAGGAAAACAATATGGCTGCGCTTATGTCAGGTGTCACCGGTGGGGCAGGATACGTTCACATTTCCTGAATATATGGCATCTCGACGTCATCTTAAACCTCTTCCACTCTACCACGTGCAGAGATACACATTTAGCCATATCAAATATTTTTTCGTTTAGATTTGAACATAACATAGTTAATACAAACCATAAGATAAGCCATATCATCTTCGAACCAGTGATTGGTTAAACGTTAGTTAGTTGCATTAGTTTTAGGTGCCTTTATCCATGCAATGAAGGTATAGACAACTCCGCCGTGGGTGCGGTCCGCCATCACAGTCCGGAACCCAATGCCGAGGCTGTTTTGTACTATGTTTGTATATAATTATGCTGATGAGTTGTAAAACTCAAGGCTAATAAAGAATTGAATAAAGGTTAGGTTAAACGTGATTAATCACGTGTTTAAGACGCAGTAATGATGTGACGTCACACTCTAGACACGTGTCGTATTTACAGTACACGTGACAACAAACAGTCGATCATTAACACGATGCAGAATGTCTCTAAACACCCTCTCACTAAAACTCGTAGATAACGTGTTCAATATTGTACACATCACCACTTTCCAGGGCTATTCTTATACAACTTCTCTGCGCACATGATGGATGGGTCAGGGGTGTGGATGTCAGAGAATAGCGAGCAGTATGGAGATAATCCCGAGACTAAATTGTCAATGAATGCTTGAAGAATAGAGTTGAAGAATAAAGGTCATGCATACAAGTCTTCCTCGCCGAGTATTATTGAGAAATACTGCGTTCGATTCTTTCTAAGGCATGTATATATAGACGAAATCGTTTCTTTAAACAAAATGTACTTTAAAGATATTAGGAGTAGCTCAATACAAGAGCTTCCGCCTGAGGTTCGATATGTCGATGGATCGATCCTTCTCAGTGTACCAGTTAGGTTATTAATCGTTCCAACCTTTATTAAAATGAATATTATTAGTGCTTACAAACCAATATATATTCAATCTTTTTCTTGTCATCCAAATTGTTATAGTTGCATAATGTGTACTTTTGCCTAAAAGACTTAAGCTACTACAAACGCATTGGATATACATGTACATGATTATTATATGGGTATTGAAAGCAATAAATGTTAATTTTAATAATAAAAAATAAAACAATGGCCCGAAATATGTTACAAACAGGGTCATTCCACGTCAGATCATCAGATTTTTTAAGGTTTTGTAACCCACCATCTCAGATTTTCATGATTTTTGCACCACAAATAGATAGCTATAAGATATGATATAATTCCAAATTTTAACTCAATATGTCAATCTGTTCC
>JAULBR010089161.1:0-12593 GCA_032355825.1 Melanodrymia aurantiaca
TTCCGCTTCCAGTGATACCAAATGTGGCTTGGTAACAATTATTTCCCGGTCCAACCCTATTTTGACTACACTATTAGAATAACGGCACGGGATCTTTTATGTGCACTATCCCATAGACAGGATAGCACACAACACACAATTTGATAAATAAGTCGTGTATCACTGGGTGGAACAGAAAATAGCCCATAAAATGTTTTTCACTGTGCAGCATCGATCCCTCAATCCATCTCGCCACCAGCAGACATTATACCTCTAGACTACGTCCCGCTACCCTCCCCCTCTAACAGCATAAAAAACAAGAGACAAACTCTTGGATTTGTTGTGTTCATAAATGCATTCAAGCATAGTTATTTTTAGCATGTTTTATATATCTATAGCAATTTGTTATTGCATATAAATCATGCATAATATTGATTGATGCATATTTTATTCTTGATGATCCCCATTTTTATTTGCTTCATGTTATGACAAGCACATTTATTTCACTTTGTTTTTCTGGCAAAAACCTGAAATAAAGTGTATTGATCAACCATCAATGAAGGATATTGTATCACTATGTTTAATACATCTAGTCACATGTTTTTGGGGGTTTTTTTTGGCAAAAGCTTTCACAATAACAACTTTGGTTTTACTATTACTAGAGTTAGCGCGAGACTTTGATACACAGATATGGCACGATTCGCAGTTGACTAGAAACGCAATTGGTTCAACTGTTAAACATCCCAATACATACATCATGAGATTAACAAAGGATACATTAATTGTTTATGATATTGCTTGTGCATTTTAAGATTTCCTTTCGTTTAAGCAATATTTATTCCAACAAAAATAATGTTGACTGTGGTATTTAATACATGACAGACAAATTCTGAAACAACCGCGAACAAAAGATATCTTGTATTTAAAGCAATCATAGATAAAGAAAGAGGTTATCGTAATCATTTATGTTAACTTTCCATTCCTTAATAATAGTTGTTTTAAGCCCACCATATGAACAGTGACCTGTTATTTTTATTTTTTTAAATGGAGTTACGAGGATAATGCTCAACCGTATACCAAAATTTATAATAAACGTCAATTTAAAAATAATAACTGAAAACGACAATATCTAAAAAGTTCTCTTCAATAGGTTGGCCAATAGTTGTTGCGTTTCAAAGCACAATTGTAGATAACATTGCACAAGTATCACACAGATTATTTCTGTAATCATCAGCTTACAACAAGCATCAATTTTATTGACTGCTATGCATATTGCAGCTACAAATTTATATCCTTTGTTTTCAGCAGGATTATACCAGTGTTACAAATAACACAATGCAAACAAGTGCTTGAAAGGCACAGCTGTTGCAGGGATTTTCAAAAAACACAATTAAAATATGCACCATAATAAGGAAATACTCATTTCTGTTCAAAAGGGTAATACATACACCAGCCACACCCCATTGACACATTACTTTCAAGTAACCAAAGATAAACACTCGTACAAAAACCAATTGGTTTACTGTAACAAACTCACTAATATTGTAGAGGTATGTTAGACATGTTTGGGAGCATTAGGTCACTACAGTTTCAGCTGTAAATATAAGACCCAGAAAATGTTCTCGTTTTGTCCAATATGACTATATAAACGACAAGACAGTTTTGCTGAATTCAAGACATTGAAAATGCTTGTAACTGGGTTCCATACTATCTGTAGGTAAAGACAAGACATTCCCTGTAATACAGAATTTGATTGCTTTGTCTCTATTTTGATGCACTCTCAAGATGTTAAAACCTATGAATATAGTTATTTAGATACAACTCATTTGTAACAATAAACAGGAGACAAATCTAAAAGTCTCGGGTCATACATTTTCAAGCTTCACTGAAACTTCTCGGACATAATGTCAGTTTTATAAGCTGCGCTCATGAGCAATGAATGACATTTCAAAAATGGAGTAGGTAAAATAAATTTGCAGCACATACACTGTATATTATTATACATGTATAATAACTAGCCTACATCCTTACTATTATTAACTTTGAAATTATTATCAGGTATTGTCAGGTACAAACTTCTTGGGGTATAAGTATAATGCATTTCTTGTTCTGAGTGGTTCATACAAAAGTATATACATACGGGTTTTAAAAAAAAAGATTTATGACCATGATGACATCATTCAGATCAATGACTGAGCACAAAAATTTGACAGCACTTGTAAATTCAGTATATTTTTGTGTGATCGTCACTGGAACTTGCTTTCAAGACTTTTGAACTAATGTCGAGTGTTTCCAGTACTATCAGTAATATTGGTCAACAGTCAAGACCATGAACATTAATTAGTTCACAGGTAATCATTGGACTATCAATGGTTTTGATGTAGGTTAATAATATTGGATCACTGGCAAAACCATTTGTTTTGTTTTGATGCACACATCAAACAGAAACTACTTTTTCTTAATCTATCTACCAAATTGTCCTGCCCATCTTTTTCTGTTCTGGTCCAGGTCTACACATATATAGCTAACTAACAATTTTTGTGGAGAATGTATTACATACACATGTATGTAGTCAATACATGCATATCACTTAAATACATTCTGACATAATGTCATTAAATGACAAAGATATCTGTAAACAATCACGTTTTCTTTAATAAATTGAAAAACATAATTATCTGTTGTTTCAATCAACATGTAAATATACCCAATAGACAAGAAAATGGTATGTTTTGTATTTCCCATTAAATCTGATATGGAGTCAACATGGTCATAAAAAGCAAAACTATGAATTAAGTATGCACAAGGAAATATACATGTATGTATGATATATAATGCAAATGTAATTGAAACATTCATGTAATTCTCAAAATACATGTACTTCAGACTTGTTCAGCAGTGATAGTACTTTTGTAGCTTCAATGAGAATGTGAATTTATTATTCTTAAAAACACAAAAATCAACAACTTATGCTGCTATGGTTTGAACAATGAGCTACCTTGGCACTGTAATGATTATAACAAATATATATTTAATAATATAGTCATTGTAGAGACGTACACAATATGGCATATATGATCAAGTGGTCTTTATAGACAGGTTGAATGTATACTGCCTGTGAATAAACGCGTGATATGTCAGGTCTGTGCAAACAATTTCACAATTTGCATACATTATATATTTTGGTTTGCATAACCAGTTCTTCATAATCGCTTATGAGAAACAAGACAATTGAAATGGGAATTTGTATAAACCAATGCACAAACGACATGATCTTTTGTACAGGCCTGTATATTTGAAGTACCCTTAATAGACAGGTGCATTATAAAAAGGTGGCATTTAATGCAGATTTTGCAGTACATAAATCGAATCAGTACCGACAATCAGTGAAATATTTGAAAATACATTATCAGTGAAACAATATTATCAGGCATCAGTGACGAAAAAACATGAATGACAAATATCATAGTTACTTGAAAAATAATATATAATCACTGTTTCCATACATCTGTTGTGGCCCTCTACATAGCTATATATATATTTAAATTGTATGTAACACTATAGTTAATCAATTCCTGGTAATGGCTACCAGTATTAATTTCATGTAATAAAAATATGTTATTGATTTAGTCGCATATGCCAGCTTTAAAGGAAAATCATCGTGAATACGCAAAATCATGTACTAATATTTGTCACAATTCAAAGTATTGTGATAGACTTCCAATATATATATTATAATTTTTTAAACAATGTTTGCAACTTCAACTGGGAACAACTAATTCATTTTCAAGTATGTTTATCCACATATACCATGATACCATTTATATTTTTAATTATGTTCAGCCTAGAAAATAAGATTTAGTTTTGAATTACAAGCTATTTATTATATTTCCACATCTTAACCAATTATAGTAGAGGGGTGCAACCCCAATCACTATTTTTGAAATCGTTTTGATTGTTTGGGTTCTGGACACAAGTATACACTGTATTTGGCAAACATATATACATTGTAATGAGAATCAAGTCTGAAGATACATGTAGGTACAAACTAGGAGTTAGCACATACAGTAGAGCATTCATAGTTACAACTAGAATAGTATAATCTTGGCTGTCTCAACCTTACCTGCAACCCATCAAAATCCCACCAAATTATGCCAATTCTCAACTATTAATCTTGTTTTACCACCAATCTAGGATTTGTTTACCCATGCTGTTTAAAAGTTTTATTGAGAGATTTCATTATCAATTAATTATCTTCAGAAAACTATCAATAATCTTATTTTCAATTGACTGCCAAAGTACATGTAAGAATAATATGGAGACCATCACCAAGATTGACGTGCTGAATACAGAAGGGATTAATCTACACAAAATTTCATCGCTTTAACATTGGTTGGTCAATCGTAGCATTGTTTGAATCACAGACATTGACAAAGTTCTGGTGTTGTGGTCTTGTCACTGTTATAGCTACTGAGGTAAGCTTCTTACCGAGCCCTACTATGTTGTTTACAAGAACTCCACATTGTATAGAATCGACAGTGACGTAGCACATGCCATAATCAGTGTGCATTGTATTCACATGTCATGTAGCCCATCGTCATCACGATTCAGATGTCCTGTTTGTTATGACAAATGATACTTCCAAACTCAATATCTCTTGTAACTTAATGGCTTATTAATAGCCTGATCCAGTCGAGATATATATACTGTTCTAGGCAGTTCATATACACTGAGGTCAATTGTGTTAAACTACATACATAAAAACTTTAGTGCTTAACAATTGATGTGAAAGTAGCGTTTGCAAATAATTTGCAAATTTAAAAGCTTCTGATTGTGTTTCACTTACAAATGCATAGATATGTAACTGAAGGGCATTCTGTCAAATGATATTTATATTAGCTAGCAACATCACAATGTCATAGTAAGTAGATTGTTTTACCCAGACTAGCTTCAAGCTATATTAGGTCTCAACATTGTTGTAGCAGGTAAAGTGATGACAGCAAGATGTACATAGAATTCAAGGACTTCACACCAAAAAGATCAAATACATACATAGGCCTGCAGATTTTAGTAAAAATAATTGCTCACAATCTTGAATGGGTTCTGTGATCACATGTTGGAACTATAATGCCAGTCTTGTAAAAGAGTTCTTTATTACAGTTTGAATGTTACTAGTTTAAGTGAAAAGTGATTAAATTCAGTGCTCAAATTTTTTTGGCAACTATCGTATTCACCACTTAAATAACTGATAATGCTTATTAAAGATTACCTATTACCTACATGTATATAAAAAATGACAGGGTGCAATTTGTTTTTAAAATTGTGGTTAACAATTTTTTTACTGGATGGAGAATGGAAAAGCAACTACTGGAATTTGATTAGCACTTTTATAAAATGAGTAAAAATAATGCATCGCAATCGCTGAATTTTGCATCGCTTTTTGCAATGCGAACCCGGTCATTTTGCAGCCTGAATGAAAAACTTTTTATCTGATAAGTACTGATGTATGACACTAAAATAAACACTCTCAAAACAACTGGCATGTATATAACAAACCACAAAAGAATGATGCAAACAAACAATACTGCATTAAGAAAGTCTGACAGATACAGCTAATCTGGCTGTATGGAGTTTGTAATCATGTGTTGTGAAACATATTTTTTGGAAGCATGGCCATCACTATTGCCATTGACCGGAGCCAACAGGGCTTTCTTTCTCTTGTATACTACCAAACTTATGGCAATTGGAATTATGACAGAACATTAACATTGGAATGGAACCGATGCAAACCGACTAATTTGTAGTTTGTCTTCTTTTCGACAAACCTACTATAGCATTGTGAATATAGACTATTATTTTTACATATTTATAATTCAGAAGTTGTATGGGATCTAGAGATTCCTCCAAACAGAGATGTTCTACACTTACAGAGGGATTAAATTTGTGCCCAATTTCTTCCACAAACCTAGTCTGGTTAAGTAAATGTCTGTCAGACCAAATTTGCAGGACACAATACTTGTGCATAGCATCTGACTTCTACCGTCTAAAACCGATTTATTAGTATTTTATTTATTTTGCCCACATCCTAAAAGAACTTCTATCTCCTAACACCAATCAGGCCAGACGCCTTTGGAATATCATTATATTATGCTTGCAATCGGAGTTTTTCAGAAATCAGTTAATTAAAATACTTTAAATAATTGCTTTCAATGTGGGTAGAGGTAGCGGGTATTATGTATGTAACATTGCTTTTAAATTTGTCAAATACGGTATAGTTCAAAATTCTATAATCAAGCTTCATAAAGAGTGTAAAAATGGGTGTAAAATGATAGAACTCAAAACAGTTATGATCTAAAATATATATGGAACAAATAGTTTCAACCATTTTGTCAAATCCCCAGGCCTAATAAATATATTTATTGATCTCATTAGTATAAGTCAATATATAAAAGTTCGAAGTAAACTATGAATGTACAAATTGAATTATTTTGAACACATGCACATAAATTCATTATATGTATGCACTATGAATATCTACTGTATGAACAACTAATTATAGCTAGATCTTCTGCGTATGCTAAAGCTAACTTACCTTAAGTTTTACACAGTTTCACTCTCTTCAACATCAAACTTCTCAGGCTGGATGAAAGATCATTAACTAATAAATAATATAATTACTAGTATAGACTGAACAAAAGAAGTCGGTTTGAACACGGTTTGATTATATTATAAATTTCAGGGCATTAACCCTTGCTACAACGACCACCTTTGTTCCCAGATCACTTTGTCGTTATCAAGAGAATGTCGTTGTAATGATCTCCCTTGTTTAGATTGCAGACGACAATTTAAACTTGAATACCGGTACTTATGAATTTCGATTTTGCTCTCAAACTATTTGTTTTCAAAATTACTTAATGTACATAATATATTTCTCAATCAAACAAATTGACCTGTCCATAATTGTTTTGCACTGCAGATAAAACAGAGTAGTGTACAAAACATGCTATGGCCTAAAAGTAGTCTAGCATACTAGTAAATTCTATTTGTTGCTACCCACAATGGCACATTGATAATATATTTATGGGTGTCAGTATGCTTAGCCATAATAATAAATGAAATTATCAAAACAAAAACAGAATTTTAGTCTTTCCAAATAATTATGTACAATTATGGTAAAGTGGAAGCTCTCTATGCCACAAAAATGGTAAATCAATTTCCAATGAGAAATATAATTATTTTGTATTTAAATTTTCTTGCAGAATGTGCATAAAGAAATGTTTTTTTTGCCGCATAACTGTAATCATTCATAATTTCATAATTATTCTCCGATTGTTCAGTTTTTACGATATAAACAGGAAAAGCTGATCAATTCATCACCTCCAGCTCTAATTAAAAAACAAATCAAGACACTCACCTTCTTTATTTTATTTCACACACAAATGCTACATGTAAACAATAAAATATAAAACTTTATTTCACATAGAGGTACATTTATATTTTACACATCAATATGAATTATCCATATTGAAGAAATGGCAGGGATATTACTAGCGCATCTGTAGTTATTTTCCATTCTTGCTATGTGGATCAGCTTTAGAATATCTTTATCTTTTGTTTCCTAGCCAGAAACAAATGTTGATGATTGTTATTATTATTATAGAAATCAAGCACTTGATAGGCTTTCAAGGACCTATGCAAAAACTTCTATAAAGGGTTACACTGCTTATTTTGAGAGAAGCCCCTAATTTGGCCACTTCCACACCAACTTGGTCCATTAATTCTTCACATATTCACTGCTGATAATACATTAGTACAAACTAAGTTGATTTTACAAAGATTTGTTCTTATTGCTATAACAGAAACACGTAATACAGTCTTCACCAGACAAGGTGAGCAATCATTCACCCTCGTACATGCCCGAAATGTGTTAGATGAGTGCGTAAACATTAGTTTTTTTATTAAAGATTTTTTTGCAATATTCAACAGCATAAAAAAATGTATTTGTCTTAAAATAAAAGATTTACAATTTAAAATATTCAACGGCATAGAAGTCATATAAGAAACAAAACATATTTTTCTTAAAAGAAAATTTACAATTGAATTGAAAATATTAAATTTTTGGCACTCTACTTTTAACACATTTAATGAGCGATTGCTTATCTTGCACCATTTCAAGATTGATCTTCAGCTCGCGTTGATTTTACTTATGGCGAAGACTTAAACATACTTAATGTTTCGAAACCCAAACCTGTTAAGATGTAGTTCTTGCTGCAATGATGGTTGATTGTCTGCCATGGTCCTGTGTACTGCAACAAAAGAGCTTAGCTTGCAGAAGACCTAACTATCAATGTCTACAAAGTAAGGCAACGGTGATTTTGTACCTACCTCTTGCATTGAAGCCATTGGATCATTGGATATGGAAGATGATTGATTCCCGTCTCCTGACATTGTAGCACCATACATGTCAACAGAACCAAGTGCAGAATTGTCTAGCAAGTTTGAACCAGAGTTACTGTCATTTCCATATGAACTAGCATCTAATTGGGAAACGCCCAAATGACTTTGATCCCCTCCTTCATCGTCTAATAAAATGACATCGTTCTCCTCTTTGATTGTCACAATGTCTGTTAAAGGTAGACGTATGCTTTCAGTACTAGTGGAGACTGGTTGCGACACGATCGCCGGTGCAATATCACTTTGTCTTGTTGTTGTAGATTCTGACGAACATACAATGTTTGTTGCTGCATTATATAAAGACTCTAAATCACTGTCCGATTTTTCTGAAAGTATAATATATTATTGTAATGATTCGCATACATGTAACAACATGACATAAAACTACATCTGGTTATATACTTGCAGGGGTGGGATATAGTCTAGAGGTAGAATATCTGCCTGAGGCGGAATGGTTCTAGGGATCAATCCTCCACAGCACAAAACATTTTGTAAGCATCAAAGTTTAAACTTAATATCCTTTGTAGTCTGAGACATTGAGTGAACATGAATGGTTAAATGATGGATTAAAGCAATTGAGTCAGACTTTGGACATCTTAGTATCTTACTTATACAAATAATCAAATTTAAACCTTCTGTCTTGAACAACTTTCAAACAACCGATTTGTGATTTTTAACGCTTGTTCACATTAGGCCAACAAATAAATAATAGGTGTGTTTAGGGCAACATACCACAAAAAGTTAGGGTTGGTCGGCCAGTTTCTTTTCTTTTTTTACCAAATAATTTTATTCCTCCCTTATCAAAGATAGCAGGAGAAAAGATAGTCGTCCCTAAATAAAATGTTTCAAAACAAGATTTTTTTTTTCAAAACTCCCACAACGAATATTTATTGGTTTTATCCATAAATGTTTGCCTCATGAATGAATTAAACACACTTTTTTTTAGCCTTATGATCCGACTGCCAACCTCCAACCCTTGGATTACTGGCTAATACTAATAGAAACTAAAAGTAAAAAGGTACAGTATTGTCTGTGAACAAACAATGTTTGCACATGAAGACATTGTGCTCTTAATAGAATGACAAACCTTTTTTATTGATACCATCCCCAATCTCCTCAGTGCTAGAACGTTTCTGTCCTCTACTTTCTGGAACTTGGATGGATTGTCGAGGTTGAATCTGCTGAGTTCGACTTTTTGATGATTGTGAATCTTGCAACTCCCTACCCATAACAGGACTTCCCTGTGTAAATGACGGAGGCTGATTTCGTCTCATAGGAGTCTGCGATTGCACAAATTTTTGTGACGATGAATGCTGAGAGAAATTGGAAGGATGACCTGCAGGATGATTGCGAGACCTGTACGAAGAATGACCTGGAGATGGAATGTTATGATGAGATGACTGAGAATCTGTATATCCACCCGACCGACGGGTGTTTGTGTTGTCCCTGAGCACAATGTCTGAATCGGAACTCTTTGGAGGTAACCGTTTCATAGTCTTAAAGGCTTTCACACAGTAGCTTTCACTAATAACATCACCAGTGTTATGAACCATCTCACTGAGAAAATACCTCTCCTTCTTGTAATTGTCTATCTCCACAGAAAGGTAACCACTAAGCTCTACTGCCTGTTCAAATTCAATATAGTCTCGACAGAACTTCTGCATCGCTTCCACAAACCTCGTGAAGAACTGGACAGAATACTGTTTATCCATTTTGCTTTCAAATAATTGCAAATCTGAAAAACATTTAAGATTTTAAAAACCAATTTCAGTGATCAATTTATGTATAGACTTTTCTAATTTAGAAAGCTCTATAGTCTATACCAAACATTTGGCTTTTTAAAAATAAATATAATCTTGATTATTTTTTTAAGGTATAGTCAGTTTTTTGTTTAAATCAACTTTTTCTTTAAAATAGGGTAGTGCAAAATATTGTACAGCAAATGGCCATAAACTAATCAAATATACTCCATATTACATGTTGTTTTCATGACGCGAGCCGTTCAAGACTATTGTTTCACAGGAAGCTTGCACTACGCAAGTGCGTTTATGACTTCCCCCATGTTACAAATTACATAAACGGCCATGGTACCTGGTAGTGAACTGCAAGGACAATCGGGTTAAAGCAAATTACAGCGAAGCGAAAAACAAGTTCACGTGGACATGGCTAGAAAGAACTACACTATGACTAAGCTCTGTGCACGGATTGCTTTGAGCTCAAGACGTTTGACCGAAAATATGCAAATGTTGAAATTATGTCATTCGTTAAACATAATCAAATCTTTTTTATAATAATAATAACCACAACAGTAAGATTTTTAAAAGGATATTTTGTGATATTTCAAGAATAAATCATCAAATATGTCAATAAAAGAATCTGATTTAGCCTACAATCCCCGGGATCTCTCTCAGATCGGTGAACTACCTTTCTGTTCAAAACTTACAGCCGATTATAATCTTATTATATAATCAATATTATTGTAGTACATACCGACACGGTTGTAACCCCAGCAGACAATAATAAATATTCCTTTCTTTTTAAAGTTACATACCGGTACTGACAATACCCACATAGTTATTTGTGTAGAATTGATCTACATTGAAAGTCTGTTCTAAAGTGCAAATTTCTCACCTAACCAATAATCACTTGCCTAAGCATTCTGAGGGGTGTGATTTTTCACTCGCCTTCGTTTTTCAAAACTGAAGGTCTGATATTACTCGTGCAGGCCTTTACCAACAATTGTTTTACTTTTAGAGTGCTTACATATTTAAAATTCAGCAATGTTATACTAAAAGTAGATCGATAGCACACGTGTACATTCAATAACATTCATGCAATGCATATTAGGCTATCAATTACACATTGGGACAAGTGTAGCAACCATTTTTAAGTGAAACACTGTACATGTAGGAGCTTCCTGGTATTTAATATTTCATGACTTGTGGTTCACAACTGCACCCGTCCATTTCTTTTTACTGTTACAAACGTAAACCCTGGCCCTTATTGTTACCATTATACTCATTCGGATTTCGGTGTAGGCCTATTTACATCTCAATTTTATTTTGGCTAAAGCCTTTCTAGTTAGCATTCAGTGTTTCTGAATTATTGCGATTGTGCTTCGGGTTCAATCGTAACATAATTGGAAGCATCCCACGGGGACATTAGTACTCTATAATTTGTGAAGAGTTATCTAACTTGTTAAGTAGAGACGTAAACTTAATGTACTTATATATCATTAAATTTATTGGTACTTTCAGATAAGACTTGATAATGGTCTATATAGCATCATAGCCTCTGAATCAGATGCCTGTGGTTCGAATAAAACTGACGACTACACAAAGCAGATATTTTAACTAAAAAGAATTTCCGAGTGTTCTCAAACACTGCAAATTCAATGCAATATTGCAATTTCATATGCAATAAAAAAAAAGAGGGTAGGGGGAGAGCAATGTTGTGAAACATGTTTCTCTGTTGTTTTCGATATATCCACGATAGTTATTTTCATGTGTGACGTTTTTTGCAAATGATAAAAATATCTAAAAACAACATAAATATTTTTATTTACGGAGAATGGGTCGAACTCTTATCACATAATACGATACGCTGATAAAAATTTATATTTTGGCGTATAAGTGTACCTGGAGGCCATTTTGATTCTAACATTAACCAGAGCGCTCATTACCTTTACAAAAGAAATAAAATGCTTGAAAATCTACAATCAAACTGTTTAAAACAGATAATAATTTACTTACTGCAGCGTAATTTACTAAAACTGGCTAATATTTGAGCATAATTAATGAGATTTACTATTATAAACAGCTTGAAACAAAAGTGACGCTATTATTTCTTGAAACCAGTCTCTTGTATTATCTCCCTTGGTCTTTTTGTCATCGTGTTAGACTGGTAATTGGAAATTATTTCTACACAAAGGCTAACGAATGTATACTAGCGCGTAACAAATGTTAGGATGTGTGTTATTCGTAGCGCCACCAGTCGGAAACATGTTTTGATTATTATACCGTAAAGGATGCAAAAAAAAAAAAAACCGCCATCAAGCATGGTTCTGAATACCATGTAAACTATAGACTATAGTCCTGTTCAGTTGTTTAGACCCTAAGTTTTTTGCAAATGTTACGTTTAATTCCTATTCAATACTTGTT
>JAULBR010089172.1:0-12593 GCA_032355825.1 Melanodrymia aurantiaca
CAGCAGTTCATTTCATTTGTTTACATTGTTTTTCTGGGTTTGTAAGAAATAGAATACTACACTCGTGTCCGTTAGAGGTCACTGATCTTATAACTCGTGGTTACAAGTCGCTCGTTGGATACGTTTTGAAACCACTCGTTATAAGATCAGTGATCTCGTGTATTATTCTCTATATACCTTTATCTGATCCGTTGACAATGCATGTTGACGCGTATTCTAGATATTTCTGGATCATCTTTGAAAGACTCTTTTCTCGGATGCCGCGGGAATGTAGGCACTTGAGCATGTTCCTCAGTTGTTCCTCATCGCTTATCTGCCACCAGCCATGTTTCTTCTCTGTAACATAGCAACAACACAGTCATTTCAACAAGCTAACAGAGTGGGAAAAAACAACAGAAATATGGGAATTTATATATTATTGTGGTTTACAAATACTGTAGATCCTGAAATGAATGCGATCATTATATTAATGCGAAAAATGTAACGCATTTATGTTAATTGATTGCTACACAAACATGTTGTTAGAAAAAGTACTATATCAAAAGGAGACTACTCGCATTAATTTGCAAAAATTTAGTGACGTGTTAATTTCATGATCTACAGTATTTAGTGTTCTTTTTTGTTAGCGGTAATCAACTTTAGGATGACTTAGTCCAACAAAGTGTAACAAAGGCCAAGGTATATACTGTCCTGTCTGTAACAAAGTGCATATAAAATAACCCTTGCAATTTATCAATTATGAGTACTTAGTGGGTTTGCTCCGTCATACTAACACTAACTTCTGTCCTGGACAGGTAGTCTAGGCAGCTGTACTGCATGGCCATGACAGACGTCAAGACGTCAATACGTTATAACTAACTAACTATCAAATAGGAGTTGCAGGTTTCCTCTCTCACACTAACATTTCTGTCCTCGACAGTAAAGGCAACTGGACCATAATTGAATATAAGCACGTAACATAGGTTATAACTAACTACAGTCAAACCTGCTGGAGCGGCCACCTGTCTTAAACAGCCACCTGTCTTAAGCAGCCACCTGTCTTAAATGGTCACCTTAGTATTCCACCAAATCATCAATCTTAGTGCATTATGACCTGTATTAAGCAGCCACCTGTCTCAAGAGGCCACTTTTTGCTACTCTTTTAGGTGGCTGCTTAAGACAGGTTTCACTGTTAACTAGAACTCACCTGTTGGAATGGGTATTGGTTCGGTTTTCTCAAACTCCAGCGACTCATTCAGACAGAACATCGACTTTTCCGACGGTGGAGGCGGGGGAACTTTGAACGGAACTAGATTCCCCGATACGTCCGACGAATACGTCACACTGTCCATCGAACCGTTGCCCATCTGGAATGACGAAAAGCTCGGAGACCGGTACGGGAGAAACGGGAAAAACGTCGACATCGAACTGTTCGACAAGGAACCCGTCGGCGCGACGTTCGAATGCGGGGACCGCGTCAGCGACATCTCGTCGCAAGGCATTCTGGGTAGGATACTGAACCACGGTTTCTGCTCGAGGATGTCCTTGTAGCTCTGCGCGAAGTGGTCGGAGACGAGGGGCGACGGGGGGAACACGTTGAGGGGGAGGAAGTGATTGTTGTTCAGACAGTTCGGAGACGGTTCCTTCTTAGTGTCCTTCTTGAGCAACGAGTCGATGCTGGTGAAATTATGCTTGCTCTCGGTTTTGATGGACGGTGATGATGGTGTTGGTGAGGTCAGCGGCGTGCTGTGGACGAACAGCGGTGACGATGACGAAGATGGCGATAATGGACACGGAATCGATATGGTCGGAGAATGAAGACTTCGTCCGCCGTCCGGCGAATCTTTCATCTTTGGTAGATTAAATATATCACCGAATTTATTATCAGGATTATGCATGAATAAATTACTGTCCAATAAATTGTTTTTCGTTATCTCCGCCTCCTCTTTGATAATGTTTTTCTTGCAGTCGGAAACGTTTTCCGTTTTTTCGGAGTTATCTCCACTTGACGTCTGCTCTTCCCGCTCTTTTTCTTCCTTTAACGACGTCCACGGTTTTTCGTCCGATTCGACTTCCGTTTTTATAATAACACTTTCGTTTCCGAGCTTTTCCAGAATAGAACAAACAGAATTTTCTTTTTTCACAACTGAGGAATCTACCTCCCCTTCCCCTTCCCCTGCACCCTCTTCCTCCTCCTCCTCCTTCACCAATTCCATTTTCTCAACATTATCCATTTTCTCTTTCTCCTCTTCTTTCACGTCCTCGTTAATAATTAATTTCTCTTCCGTTATTTTCGATTCCGATTCTTCCATTTCGGGGTTGTCGTCGTAGACTTCCCGAGCGGACTCGAATCCCTCGATGTAGACCCCACCCGCTGCCGGGAGCACCCAGTACCGCCGCTTGTATCTGTCCTGACCCATCGTTATTCCTCGCAGCCGGTGGGACGCGTCGAATACTTTGTTACGATACATTCCGTGTTGCTGGAAAATAATAACAAATATTTTATTTATTCCCGTTTTGAAACCAGTCACATTTGTTTAAGAATGTAATTTTATAACTGACTGGTAATTAAAACTTGCTTTGATAATTTATTCAATTCTTTATTATTATCATCATCATCATCATCGTGGTCATGAATACTTTGTTATGATACATTCTGCGTTGTTGAAAAATATTAAAATATGAGGATTGATCCCTTGACCCATCCCGCCACACTCTACCTCTAGACTATGTCAGGCTTCCAGGATCTGTATCTACAGACTTAAAGTAATTACATCTTTTGGCACACTGGTACATGTATAAAGTATTAAGACACAGCATTTGGGAAAATGCATTATTCTGACATGTACGGTTGCAAATGAAAAGGTCTCTAATTACACCCACAAAAAAATTTCTCTAAATTTCCGGTATATACAGTGTATATTTTAGTTATTTTAAATCAAATGCCTTTTTTTAAAAGAAACTTTTTGTCAAGGAATAAAAAAAACCACCAACCTTTTGAAGTTTTTCTATCTTCTTATCACATTCTTCAGTCGTCAAGCCTTTGTCTTCTTCCTGAATAAGTAAAAATAACCAAAAAAGTTGTTTTATTTAACAACACCACTGGAACACATTTATCTATAATCAGCAGTTATTGGATATCATGTCTTTATATGTACCTACCTACGAAGTTTGATAGCCCTATATAAATTACTGTTCATAGGCCCTATTTATCAAACAACGTGAAGTTTTTCTTAAGTTTTGACTTAAGTTTCATTAAATCGATTAAGGTAAGACAACAACGTAAGTTCCTAGAGACAAAAATTCCAAAGTAAACAAGCTTCAGTTTTTGTAGAATTCTTAAAACACCTCAGAAGATTTAAGTCAAAAACTGCCAAAACTTACGTCTAGGTTTGTTTTTTCACATAACTTAAGTCAAAACCGTAGAGACGTAAGTTTTTTTTCTCCGACTTGTCGTATTTCTGACTTAAGTCGCTTGATAAATACCACCCCAGGAAACCTAGAATTTTGCACACGTGTGGATGTAATACAGGGTATAATCTAAACCATTTTTCTAGGGTCCCTTTTTGGAAAATTGCGAAAAAATATCGCGTTAGACAAGAAAAGGGGAATTTCGTCATTTTGTTTATTCGCCTTAGTCAACGTTAAGATGTCTTATGTTGACTGGGTATTTTCCTTTTGAAAGAGTAATGGTAGGTTTTTTTCATACTATAAAGAAAAGAACGTCTTTTTATCCAGTCATCTGTGATATGTCAAGGTAAAAAAAAAATGGTAACCGGCCCCAAATTGCATGGTAGATTAAACCCTGAACTGTTACATAGCAAGCATCACATAACCTCTCTGCTTTCCTTTGCATAGATACATAATGTTGATAGCTTACAATACCTTGTAAACTTGTGTTGAATATTGCTCTTTTGTATTTCAGAACTATGTCCACAGTGTACAGCACAAACTGTCTCCTGCATTACGCAGCCTAACAGCGCAACAGACCACCGACCTAGACAGTGCCAACACAACACTGACACAGGTGCCTTGATGCGACTTACACTACAACCCTTATCAGGTGGACTACAACCCTTATCAGGTGGACTACAACCCTTATCAGGTGGAATCACTTCATAGTACACTCCGACCAACTACAATAGCACTGGCTGTTCTACGTGACATCAGTAGCAACAGAATTGGTGTTAGAACTCAGGACCATCATCACAGATCAACATCATGAGGGCAGCATTGAGACAAGAGGAGGAAAATGAAGTCACTATGGCAGTTACATGTTTTGTCAGTTTCCAGAAAAGACTATGGCCCTTGTTTTGTTTGTTCATGGTAGTATTGGTGTAACTGCAACACAAGCAACATCGAAACCATCTTCATTGGCTGTGGATCTGTTAAAGACATATCGTTTTAATACATATCACCTTTTTTATTCACAGGCATGTTGGATTCATATCAATGGTTTGGTAGGAGATGCCTGTATAGTGTGTTGTTATAAAGTGCTGCTACATACATGTACCTGGGCTAGTAAGTCGGAATTCCTCTATTGCTCAGCTCAGATGGAGTTATTCAGTATACATGTTGCACACATACATTTATTGTCTTTGATGCTCACATAAGTTGCCACTTGTATGCATTGGCATTCTTTCTTTATCAAACTGGTTGGTTAAGCACATGAATTGAGAGATCACAGATATGTGAGCATATATACAAAGCCACTTTTTCAACACCATCAAACATATCGTGGGTCACAAACTTTAATTAAAAATATGTTTATAATATCAACATTTGTAATATCTGGAAAGGTGAGAATAAATCTCAGAGATTAGTCAACTCTTTTAGAAATAGATAATTGTAAATGATACAGTACTTCTTTATAGTAAATCATGATTTATCACGCTAAGTAGCTTTGACTTGGTTATTGAATGTTGATCTATTATCGATGTGTTCCAGTGGCATCGTTAAACAAACTTTTATGGTTATTGAATATCATGAAATTGGCACAATTCTGACGTTTCGATTGGAGACCTGTACATGTATATATATTATGGTGATTACGTGTGTCAGCACATGACCTTTACAAATTACATTTTGTAGGATCAGCAACATGTACCTTTCTGCCATGTCACCTAATTCCCTGCAGTGCATTACCACGATGATCCTCTACCCAATAATTCATGAAATATTAATGTCATGATGTATACGGTACATTGACATGATTGTAGGTCGATCGATCAGTGTCATCATTGTTTTATTAATTAGTGTGCTGCTCGTCTGGAACTATTTGACATTTGCAGTTTAGAACAAACCTATTGATTGTTAAATAATTATACATGTTTAAAGGAAACCTATCAAATAATTATACCGTTTCACTTTCCGGTGAATATATAACGTTCCTTTTCTTTATTTGTTCTAATCAACAAACTGGTGAATGAAATTTAATATCAATTCTTTTTGCTTTTTTCCCCCTTTTATTAACCATCAATGTGTTGATGTTCACCATGTAGAAAACAAATCATATAGTACACGTATATTCGACTGGGTGGGGATTTGGTGTAGTGGTTTGAGTGCTTGCTTGAGGTATGAGAGGACGTGTTGTTGAATGAAAATATATTTTCAGTTACACGAGCAAACGTGCATTTGTATGAATTTTTGCATTGATGTGACAACACATACAATGGTTTTTAACAGTCATGTTGGAAAGGTTAAAATTGGCAAATCCTACCAACGTAATCTTGACGAATTTTTATTTAATTAATTCAAAACGTGATTTGTCATTCCCGACATACTACTTTTGCATGTAATGTTCATGCAATATAATATTAACTTGTCTGTCATTCAACATTTTAATGGATATACACCACTTAAATAAATGGTTTATAACTAAGTTTGTGATTCAGTTGACATGATTTGTGCAAATTTAAGTGATTTGTGGTTCTTTTTTATATCAGTAGTTCAACCAACTATAAATAAACATGATTTGTTGCATGTTGCATTAACTACATACATTGTTACATGTAATTTTGACAAAGTAATACTCTCCATCATATCATTTGGGCATCTTCGTTATAATTAAAATTTTGTTTGCATTCATATCCATTTTTATTTTATATTATAAATGGTTTGTGATTTTGTATCCTTAATTTGTACACAATTTTACTATTGGTACTTACATATTTAACTTGTAATGTATGTATGTTGAAGGATGGTTCATACCTTTCCAAGAAAAATGGTCCATTCAGAATGGACAAATGGACCAAGTTTTATTTTATTTATGTGTGTGTGCGAGAAACTGAGAGCTGGTTTACACTAAGTCTTGTAGTTTGTACATTCTTTATGGAATGTTCTCTGTGATAATATTTTTTTACTTTCCTGATTAATTTTGTATGTTTCATACTGTACGCATTTTCATTTGTGCTTGTGAATGTTACCAGTTTGGTGTTTGAGTCATATTTGATTTTGTATTTCTATATTAAGTGCCATTGTTTGTTTTCACAGTGGCTAATGGTGCAGTCTGTCTGGTGTTTGCACAGTAACACCACTCATGTCTTCTTTGTTCAATCAATGTACGTGAAGCTTGAACACTTACTCGTGCTGATTATGTATTATATTTAATGTCAAGCGCAAAATGTTCACCTCAATTGGTAATTTCGTATCAGGGTAAAAATTATTTTAGGTTTTATTGTTAAAAATTACTTTTAGTTTTCGACAAGCACTCCATGAAGTATGTTAAACTCCATAGAGAAAATAATATGAATTACAATTTTTTATGCCAGCTTTTTTCTTTCTTTTTTTAGTATTTTTTAGCGGTCTATAATGAAAGTAGCAAGCCATATTGTTTTCTGGCAATGGTTATGATTTTTTATTTTCAATTATTCCCTGCTATATAACCATGGAACTTAAAATGTCACAATAATGCAACAAGTGTACCTGAGATTAAAAAGAAATCTAAGATAATGTGACTGTAGATTAATTTAAAAATTTCTGATTTATATTGGTTCTCAGCTGCATGTGCTGTGCAGGGAATCAAGACTAAGTATTGATTGTATTATATATAATCAAGTTGGTTTACAAAAAAAAAGACAGTTATGTTTTGTATGCAAATGTTTTAACTAATATTCATACACTGGTTAACTTTTCTTTAAAGTACATGTAAACTGTATGCATTTTCTGTCTCTTAAAGTGAGTATTTTATGTTCAATTAATCAAGTGAGATATTGTGTGGTAATATTTTCATCCATAGATATTCACCACTTTTAGTCCCAGGGTTGGGGTGGTGAAAGAACCCCACCTTACCCAGGGGACAAAACACCATATCAAGTCCACTCATCCAAAACAAAAACAAAAAAATTGTTATTTTAAATTCCACTTTTTTGCAAAAATTAATCCTCCACCAGAAAATCCTCAATATGTGCAGATCCTTAATGAGTTACATTTAAAAAAGTCACCTGGGCATTAAGAAAAAAAAGGCTTTGAAATGTTAACAGCTCAGTTCTGTTTATAGATGAGTTGGGAAGAATTCACTGTATCTAACTTAAAAGGCTATTGCCATGACCACTATACAAAGAAAAAGCAGTTTTTGCTCATCTATTTATAGTGTTCTACACATAATTTATATCATCCACGATTTTGCAAAAAAAATTGTCGTAGGTGTTTGAATGTTCCTTGCAGTTCTGGTTGTGATATAATTTATAAGGAAATGGGTATTCAGTTTAAGCAGCTATGCTCATGTTTCTGCCATTTTATCAACAATACTTTGCAAAGCAATATCTTGTATACACTTATTACACTGTACATTTTATTATAATTTTTATAAAATGATTTTAGAGGTGGGAACTATTACTAGTACCAGTATATTAGTAAAAGTTTAGGATTACCTGTCAAATTTCAAAGAGTTGTTTGAGTTACATGTAAGAGAAGAATGTTTGTTTTTTTATATAGTAATTGACGAATAGTTGTGACATTAATAAATGTTAGCTGTCATTTTGTGAGGTTAAAAGTATTTATTTTATTGTTGTGAAACTTATTATATTCATCAGATGTAGAATCAATGAAAACCTTTATTGCGTTACAAAGCTGACTGGAATTTCAGTGTCCTTGCTTTATCTTCACATTGTTTGCAGAAACCATGTATAAATACTTCACGAACTGTTACCTTGTTATTTACTGTTAGAAAGAGTCAAATATTGTGGATAATAACATTGCTACTATTTGCATGTCGAGACAAATGTTTGCTTCTTGAAATTCTTTAATAAAATATGTAAAACCAAATGTCTGTATCATGTTAATATCTTCACATAATTAGTTTTCTTTCTGCTAAAATGTGTTTTTAAAACTTAATTTTTGGCAGTTCATCTGACTAGTAATCTAGTTATGGAAAGATATTTTGATATTCCAAAAGCTGGTGATGCCAACTTTGAGATTATCTGGAATAGCAATTCATCATAATAACGAGCAGATCTACCTTGTAGACTTGTTGGTAGAAATGAATTGAGTCATCAAGATCTGTTAAATACCACATTTCAGATGCTGAAGATATATTAAATAGGCTAGCAACTGTTAAAAGTGATAACTTGTCTCCATGTTGTCAGACCACTGGGCTCAAGATTGTTTTGGCATTGGGTGTGAATCCTTCTCACGGCAATGGGATTTTTAAATGCAGTACTGGTTCCAAATTATGTGATATGTGCTGTCCTGCCTGGGAGATAAAGTTTAAGAAAACCACTGGAACACATTGATTATTAATCAGCGGTTATTGGATGTCAACCATTGATACTTGGTCACATAGGCTACTCGTTTGTTTAATAACCGCAAGGGATCTTTTATATGCACATTCTCACAGATGGGCTAACACCACAGCCCTTGATAGACCAGTTGGAGTGGGAAATAACCCAATGGATCCCCTGTCTGGGAGAGTGCATATAAAAGATCCCTGACTGTTCCTTTATAAACAACAGGTTTTCTCCATACTAACAGTATAATTCTCAAGCAGCGATCTGTAGACACTGACATACTATTCTAGTGTCACTATTTCATGATCCTAAATATGGCATATATCTAGATAATTATTATGGTCATGGCAAATGTGAACTGTCTATTACAGTCAATATGGCTTTGGTTGGACTACACACAGTCACGGGTAATGATTATGTGTCTGCATAATTTTCCGAAAAATACATAAGATGTGCATCACACTCCTGCAAAAAGATGCAAAGCACATTAAAACTTTGATCGAGTTTGGAAGTCATTGGAAAGTGGATGATAGAATGTCTAGATGTATTGAAAGCAATTTTCTGCAAGTTGTAAACTTGTGGTAGAAAAATCAGACGGTCAATACATTACGGGACCAATTATTCTGGTGGGGGGGGGGGGTGGAGGGTATAAAAAGGACATGGAGAGCTTGGTCTTTCACACCCAGAGAGTCATGAATCTACATGTATGTGTGCCACATAATTATGGAGATTATCATATAATTAGGTTGCACAAATCAATACCTCAAACCCAACGCTGTTCAGTGGACACAATCTCCATTCTCGAATGACATGACGTCTGTTCGTATAAAGGTGAGGACTGATGATACTGAACTGGATACAAGTCAGAGACTCACAAATGATGTAACGGACCAGTAAGATGATGACGAACACATCAAAATGAACGTACTCAGTCAAGAAGAAAAAACTAAATTGAATAGCAAATTTAATGCCAAGATTTACCATTGAAACATTTGTAGTTAAAATTATATGTATACCCGGTATATTTCAGATCCTTGAAACATCACATTTTAACGATTTCTTAATGTTATCGACCGTTTGCGATATCTTTCTCTGGAGGTATAATGGGGACTCAACCTGCTGTACGTGTTCCTTACTCCACCTCTAAAACCTATAATTAGTTTAGCTCAATAACTGTAAGAGAGTCCGTTCCAATACTTATCTGGAACCCCATCCCCAATCTGTAATTCTGTTCCTGGTTTTGAAATCTATATACACTGTTTTATACATCTTCTTTTTTAGTTTTTAAAAATGAATATAATGGTTATACGTTCTTCTCAGTGTATTCAAATAACCCAACATACTTGACTTATTAATAATAACATAAATTTGTTGACAAAGAGTCCAAACTTTTGTAATTATAACGTTGGAAATGTGATATTTTCCCAACAAATTAGAAGTATGGTTAATAACGAATTGCATCCAGAGCTTACGTACACCACCTGCGATGCAGGATCGTATTTCGCGAAAAACACCGTGTCTATCATGTGTGTAGGCTACAGATGAAGATATTCATTGATCATTTTGATGAATTTCATTTTCTTAACGTGCTAAATTATTGTGACATGCATCTTAAACTCGAGTTAATTAGTTAGCTGCCTCGATTGTCTTCCCACGACAGAAGTTAGTGTCAGTAGCCTATGAGAGAGAAAACCCGCAACTCCAAATTGATAAGTATCAAGGGATCTTTCATAATTATGCACTTCCCACAGACAGATTAGCACATACCACGGCATTTGTTAAACCAGTTGTGGACACGGGTCGGTAGGTCCTATAAGTGGTATTACGGTCTACCCATTGAGCCTGGCGGAGCTCTCACCCCTGGTTTGGAGTCGGGATCCGAACACTATTCCTACCAGCCTGTAGACCGAGGCGTTAACCACTACACCACGCATACCGGAATAAACTCGAACCATGATTCTGATTCGGCTTAAATTAAAAAGTTCTAGCGCTACATGACGTAAAATAAATAATTGTTCACATGACTACTATTGTCTTCCATCAAAATAATTTGTTGGCAAATTAAATTAATTAATACTGAACAGTAAGTCTGATCATTATCGGGTTGAACACACATGTAGGCACACATCGTTTGTTACGAATGCACACCGTGTGTTTCGTGCAGTGCGGAAAGGACCTATAGGTTTGAGGAGGGGATGACCGACTTTCAAGGAGGAGGTAGGCTTTAGCTCTACAAGTTTTTGGGGGTTACGTGGTTTAATTTTTAAAAGACCACTCAGTTCTTCTTTGTATTGACCACTTGGAAAGCTAATTATAAACGATTAATTACGGGGTTTTTTTTATTGTTGATTTGATTTGAAACATATTTTATTGCTTTATAAAAACAAATGGATTAGGCACAAGTTTTTCAACTTCTCGATTGTCATGTTTGTGATGGGGCGCTACATTCCATAGACAGAGCCTGTTCCGCTGGCTCCGAAAGCGGCCGATGTATTCCGAATATAATGTTTTTGTTTTTTCGATCTCACCCGAGAGATTCCGAATGAGATGTATCACGTGAACAAAATATGGCGACCTTAGCTTTCGTGTGATGAGTGAACAGACATTATCTGATGATTGTGATTATATATTTACTTACGTGCTGATAAATCTTGAAAAACAGGTAGAACACAACTAAAACATATCAAATGTATCTATATCGTACATCTGCATATGGAATTATTTTATTACCTATGTAGTATTGCTTAAAATACGACGTTGCAAGATGTGTAACGTCAATCACTGATTCTGAACCAGGAAACACGAGTGTAGAAATAAAAAAATAAAAACCCAACCTTTTTGTGTGGTTTAGTGCACATATCTGTTATCAGAATTCATATGGTATATTACAGGATATATAATGTGCTAGTAAAACTTGTTTTTATATAACTATGTGATTAAATTGATTACATTGTAATTGTTACGTGATTGTAAGATAAAACTGACATTTTATTTTTGATACCTTTAAGTTAGTTTAACCTGAATCATTATGATCCTATCGTTTGTGTGTGCAATTATTACAGAACCGCGCAAGATATGACGTCATCAATGTGCATTTATATAAACACATACAACTGGGGGTTTTTCAATGTGTAAAGAAAATTCTGTATATAATATGAACGATAAACGTAAGACGTCTACTGTTGGTGGACTAATTGCACGTGAATGTAACCACGTTTCACCAACACATTTTTTGGGGTTAATTAAAGACTCAATCAAATGTTTCCACTCTGTGGCATCTCCAGGCAATAGTGTGACCGTAGAAATGTTGTAACTGATAGCTACATGTTTGACGTACATGTATTTGTACGATTTATAACATATCATTTTATGTAATATAATGACATTTTGACATTTCTGTTGCTGTTTATAATCATATAATAATTATGTACAATTATTATGTGCAAAAAAGACCCCTTCCTGTTTTTCGTTAAGAGTAGCCCATGAAGTGGCGACAGCGGGTTTCCTCTGAGACCATGTGTCAATATAACCATGCATCTGACATCCCAATAACCGCTTATTTATAATTGATGTGTTTCTAGTGGCATTGTTAAATAAAACAAACTTTACTTTTTATGTACAATTATTAACCCTATAGATCTTCTTATAATTCAATGTTAGCTTCTTCTTTTATTTATTTATATTTCTTTTTTTTTTTAAATGTGTCCCAGTCTGTTAAAATATATATGTGCTATCAGGTGATGAATCAGGGTTTTCCAAACCTGACATCTATGTTTCTGGGGACAATAAATGAGTTTGAACTGAAAAAAAAGTGCAATTATGTAAATAATTAATGTCAGAGTTTTCTCTTCTGTTTATATGCAGATGAATATGCGTATAACATGGTCC
>JAULBR010089183.1:0-12591 GCA_032355825.1 Melanodrymia aurantiaca
ACTTCTGCGTTCTTTTTGCCAAAACTATATGGTCGCGAACTTCAACAACAACAAAAAAAAGATAAACCAATCTATTGATGTCAAACAAATTATGAATAATGGCTTTTTTTTTTTTTTTTTGGTGGTACATGTATAATGTATCACTGCAGTTATTTTGCACTCAAGCATAAAAAAAATATAAGTTCAAGTCATTTATATACAGAAATCTATGTGTCAGTTAGTTACAGTGCACTGCGTTGCATTAAATCAAATCTCAAAGCATACCCAGGTGAATCTGAGTTTGTCAAACGACAATGGTTTCATTTACGTCCGTGAACTGCTGGTTTGTTTATATCTTGTGTGAAGCTATAAGTTGGAATTTGTTGAATTTTGATGACGTGTGTCGATAGGGGACAAAATATAACATCTTCATATGTAGCACAAACGTAATAGGTAAGTTGCTAAAATGTCATAAAATTTGACGATCAACGACAGAAGCCATTTTCTGTCAGTGTGTCCATATTAACTATTTAGAATAATCTGTTTGTATGAAGTCGAACATTCTTATCCAGTGAATGTTATGTTTAGCACGTATATTTAAAACTACATGTATTAACAGTCAAACTGCTTTTCAAACGAGCAAATTAACAAAATGCCTTGACAAGAAGACGCCATACGTCTGTTGATGTTTTAATTGTCTCAGTGAATAAGCATCTACCTAAACCAGTACTCCACAACTGGTATATAAAGGTATGTGCTGTCTTGTCTGTAAAAACAGTGCATTGTTGTTGATAATAATAATAATAATGCAGCCAATGTTTGTTAACCTCTTCGTAAAACTAAATGTTCGAGATTTTTGCATTGGATTTTTTTCAGTAATGTAGATCTATCTATACACATTTTGTTTAGTTTTTATCACTTGGTTTCTATTTTGTGAACTAACATACACAAGTAACTCCTCATCATAGACAAACTTATTGTTTACAAGTTTGAGATTTATATTTTCTAGTAAAACAGTTATGCAAGATTTGAAACTGATTCTCTGGGCTGTATTTTAAAATCACTGTTTCGAGTTTAATACAGATCTCACTGAATGTGACTGTGCATGATCAAGCATTAACAAGATCCAAACATTATCAAAATGATCAAACTGTATCTCCATATTAATTATATGGAGAGAGATATTCAACAAAGCTGTGAATAGGTACATACATTTACATGAACAACTGTATAAACAGTAATAACACCATGTGTTTTCAAAAAGTGATCATGTCTGACACAAACCGTTTCATCCATCTTAAACTTGAACCTGTGGCTTTAACAACATGCTGTTCAGAATTGAGTTACAGATTCCAATACTGATTTTATGATCATTTTAAAATTGTCAATCATTAGAACTTGTCTGTTTTATACACTGTTTCAGTGTTTGCTTAACATTTTGAAGTTTTAGAGATTGCATAATTTATTCAAGATTGCTTTTTGCACCTAACAGACAATTGCAACAGTGTCAATGTTTGGTTTTTCATGTGTTTAAGTAGGAATGTTACTGTACTTAAGTCAAGGATATCACACTTATTCCATACAAATTTGTGGTGCTGATATGAAGGAGAGAACTCTTTTTAACAACAATTATTTTTCAAATTACACAATTGCTAAAGATTTTATTTTTACAGATTTGTTGGAATTAATGTTCCGCTAAATAGGAATTGAAATTTTTTATAAAATGTGGATTTAGTTGTGAATTTTAACCTGTCCCTCCCACTAAGCTAGTACAGTACTCGACACTGTTATTTGTTAACCTGCAATTCCTGTCAGACAGGTGGTTACACTTGAGACATGTATTGCAGTGCAGGTGAATATTACATGAAGTGTGCAAATTAACTCTTACTTGCTGCATACGATTGCTTACATTGTGCTCGGGGCATCCCATTAATCATTCAGTGCAGTTCTATTCTCTTTTCTTGTTACCGCTTCGCTTGTGTGTGACTTGAATTTACGAATAGGATTTTTCATAGTCTGTGACTGGAACTATTTATAAGCATTGCTACATTACGTAGAAGAGACAAGTTAATTTGAAATTCATGGCATAAATGAATAAATCGCGTACTATGCTTGACAATGTGGGAGGAGGATTAAGGGTCATTCCTTTGTTACATGGAACTATTTATAAGCATTGCTACATTACGTAGAAGAGACAAGTTAATTTGAAATATAAATGAATAAATCGCGTACTATGCTTGACAATGTGGGAGGAGGAAGGGTCATTCCTTTGTTACGGTATTTGCATACTGATTACCATTTAGAGGTGAGATGTCATTCCTTTGTTACGGTATTTGCATACTGATTACCATTTAGAGGTGAGAGGGGCTCAGAGGTACATGAACATGTAGGTTGTCTGGTTGAGGTGTGGTAGGTCAAACAAGTGTATCAAAGACCTTGCTATCTACTGTCTTTTTATGAAGTGCATTCAGTGCAAAATGGTCTGTTCCCCCCCCTCAAAACATTTGTTAAAATTTGGTCAAGTGGTTATTGTTATTGTGCGAATCGGTGCAGTAGGTTCGAATCCCACTTGTGCTCATAAGTATTTTTTCACATAATTTCTTTGCTGTTAATCGAAGAGTAGCTTATTTGGCAACAGAAGATTAATCTGTAGTTCATGCGTCATAATGATCATAAAATTTACTCTTAATATATACATGTATTAGCAATATTTACATTAATGTATTCCTAATCCCTTAAAGTTTTCAAAATGCTTCATCACACTCGGTCAGAGGCCATGTTTGTATCATCCTATTTTTCATTATCCTTTAGTCTCTGATTTGTACAGATATTCAATTTTGAAAACGACCTTATCTTAATTAGGTGACGATTTGTAGTTAAGTTATAAACTAACTTTGGTTTACAAAATCACTGTTTTACTCGCATGTCTGGATCAAATGGATGGCGGTTTTAAGCAGATTGCAGTTGCACTGGGTTTGTTATTCATTGCACAGTGGTGAATAATGCATGTGTTAATACCACAGTGTGGCTATAGGTGCGTCCCCAGTGACTGTTTACATAACCCTCGGTTATAGCTAGCTATTTCACATTATTATACAACCAGTAACATCATTGTCATAGGATGGGTTCACTTCTAAACGTCGTTAAATTTAATTGCATTTCAACTGATAAACATTCAGTAGATTTGTGGTAATCGTCATAAGTTTGAGGAAACTTACTTATTGGCTATTAGCAACATTATGAGTACAGGTAAGGTATTGTTTAAAGTATTTTTAATAACGATGTAATTGTTTCTCCCTTAGCAGATTCGTTTTGATGTTTTGTTTTAATGGCTATTAGATTCATTGGATTTTGTTAATATATTCTAACATTGTTAATTTGGACTTTATGGTAATAATTATTCCAAAGTTAACCTTTAAAATCCTTATATACCGGTAATGGTACTTTAGCGTGTTTTAATACATACCTACCGGTACTCGATAATCAAAATATCATCATAATATATCCTTGGGGATGTTCTGTATTGAAAATATCACTGTAAGGATTGATTTTCTAAGGCAGTGCCCAAGGCATGTTATCCCAATAGATTTTCAATGATTCTTTTATGACTTTTACGTTAATGAATGGCAAATATTGTCGACTTCTGAACATAGTTTCTTTTTGAGATTTTTAGAAAAATTTACAGCAAATCAACACGGGTAGAAGATATTGGCATCTTACCGGTATACACACGGTCCTGCTTCTCATTCTGTACTTCTTGAAAATATAGCCTACAATTTTTTTTTAAATATATGGTAATGGTTTCTGTCAAAAATATAATTGAGAGTAGAACAAAAAGTATTGAATTTTCTACATCGTGTTTGTTAACTCACTCTTTCCATTGACACCATTACTTGAGTATTATTGTTTGTTTTATTGTCTCTATAGTTTTGTGAATATGTTTTACCTTTTTGTGAGTGATGTTTTGTAATGTTGTTTGCCAGACATGTTTAACATCCATAATTATTAGCAATTTGAAGCTGCTGGGATAGAGTGTTTCAATCATTATCCTTTGTTAGTGATTGGCCTCAAAACAAAAGGGTACTTTAAAGCTAAAATTCATAACTAATGGTTTTATTTGGTTTCAATTTATTATTAAGCATCCATATATGTTCATTAATTCTAATGAATGGTGTTTTGTTTTGTGTTTCAATGCATTAAACATGTACATGTATGTACATATATTTATTTTTGTAGGGAAGAAATGAGCATTTTTCATCATGTACTTTATTTAACATCTGTATTTATAACTTTATGATTCTAATTTTCAGATACACCCAAAACTGTGAATGGCCAAGCATCATATGTTGTAAGTTTTGTTATATGTATATCATAATTATCACTTTGTTAATCTTTAATGTATGACTATTAAGAGTTGTGGTGACCATATTGGTTGTAATCATCAGTTGAACAAAAGCGATCGAAGAAGAAGAAGAAGATCAGTTGAACAATTATGAACCTTCTGCCAAATTGAATGCTTGTTTTGGTTCTATTTATCATCTCTGATTTTGACTTGTAGATATTATTTTGTACTGTCCGTGGCATATTTGTAATGCTATTAAAGTGTTATGCATAGTAATTGACAGGCCCTAATCTAGAACTGGAAATGATCGAAAACTCGAGAAGAAATATGAGAAGTTTGATATAAAAGTGTACCCCGCGTTAGATTTGTGTGCATAAAATATATAACTTCTTCTAAAGAAATAAACAGAAATAAACCCCATGCAATTTTAATTGTAAAACTAACGTAATTTTACCCTTTTTTTGTTTTGTTAATAAGTGTTGGAATAACATTTAGTAAAAACTGGTTTTCTTTATCCCAGACTGGTTCATAACTTAGTTATTTGATGTTGTGGAGTGGACCTGAGTCTGTCAAGCTATATAAATAATTCTGTTATTGTAATGTTGTAAACTGCTTGTATTGTGCAGCAAACTAATCCGAGCAAGCTGTTGTCAAATTTACATAGATAACATATACTGACTGTCAAAAGAAAGCATAACAAAATATTAATTTGACCACCAGGTTATATAATATAAATTTTACCCATACATTGTTTTTCTTTCGTATAAGTTACCGTTACTAACATATTGGCATTCCACATCGGTTGGGTGAGTGCTTCTAAAAATGAAACAAAATAGGCTTCCCTACTGCAGTACTTCCGGTTCCAGATTTTAGTTCATTCTGCTATTGCACTTCAAGATGGTTGATCTTTTGGTAGCTCTTATATGATCATTTTGATTCATATTTTATAACTCTAAAGTTACATTAATATTTTAACAACTCATTACAGCATTTATTTTGGTGTTCATTATTTTTCTAATTTCTACCTTTTCAGGAAAACACCTACAATGAAGTAACTCCCCAGGCTGAGCCGACACCCGAACCGACACCTGAGCAAACACCTGAACCGACGCCTGCTCCGATCCCGCAGAAGGAGACGAACGGAGAGCCACCGTCGCTCAGTGCCAAGGAGTACAGGGAAAGGTTATCTTCCAAGAAGAAGTCCGACCCACGTGGTGCGAAAATAGACTTCAAATCGAAATATAACATGTTCCAGCAAATGTGAGTGAGCGAGCACTACCTGTGTGTGCTCTCGTCGGATCAGAAATGCATAACCAGTAATTTGAGGCTGCTTGGTGAAGCTTAGCAGGGAGATGTGGTCAAATCTGTAGATGAAATGCTGTAAACACTTCTTCCAATCCTTTCCTGTAATATAGTGATCGTAAATCTGCAGAGGAGTACAATTTATCATATCCTGATAGTCGCACAGTACAGCTGCTAGCAAGGACACTATACATGTCACGTTTTCTTTCAGCAGGATTAGTCATTACATAAGATTACTCATTTAATTAATATCATACTGGTAGCAACGTAATAGACTTGGCTGGTGTTCTAAATTCACTTCTATATAATTATGGTGCAAATTGTGTTATTTCGTTATATAGGTATTTCAGATGAACCAGAGCTTAACAAAGCAATTGGTTAGGAATTGTCATATGTGCATAACAAAAGACATGCCAAGTTTAAATATGTTTAAAAACAAACAATCCTTTACCCAGGAGATATATGTATGACATACCATAATTTCTCCAATATTTGGAAAATTGGAAATTATCTCTTATTGGAAATTTTAAATATATGTTGAACTTGAAAATAAATGATTGGTCACTTTAAAAATGATAATAATTAAAATGTTTACTGGACCACTTTAAGAAATGTTTACTGGACCACTTTAAAAGATGTTTACTGGACCACGTTAAGAGATGTTTACTGAACTACTTTAAGAGATGTGTTAATATTTACATTCAACATCTGTTAATATTAACATTCAACATATGTTAATATTAACATTCAACATCTGTTAATATTAACATACACCATCTGAATATTACCATTCAACATCTGTTAATATTAACATTCAACATCTATTAATATTAACATTCAACATTTGTTAATATTAACATTCAACATCTGTTTGAGTACGACTGCCTATTTCGTAGTCTGAGTGAAAGTACACAAGTCGACCGTGAAGAAATGTGTTTATTGAATTGTATAACTGAAGTCTGGCTATTAATATTACATTCAACAAGAGGTGCTTGAGATGTTGCCATATACTGGCAAGAAATCTTAACACCGCTCATGAATGTCAGGAACTATAAGTCATCCATTGTACATTTTTCATGAAAACCATTTTCTTGGGCCAACTGTATTTATTGAAGTGTCATAATTTTTCTAGCTATATAGCATAATTAATATGCAGTGAGTGCATTGCAAATATCTGATAGGATATATGGGCAGGTATGACATTTGGCAACACTTGACATGTTCAGTTACACCATATTGTGCTACAATCATGATCCTTTGTTTTGATTTTTAAATCTAAAAACAATGTTCAAATTATTTGACTACCATATTTTTATTTTCCCATAAAATTTATTTTTAATACTTTGAACATCTATATTTACTCAAAGAAAAGGGAATTTGTTTTATACATCCAAATTATTGAAAGAATACAGCATTTTTTTTGTATTCTTATTATTTTTAGATGCAAAGTTAACAAATTGATGGATGAAATCACGATTTACTCTTCTCCTAAGAATGCAATTACCAGTTCAGTAGCTGCATCTCAGCCATTAATCACAAATTTCTATTTTCATTTCCTCAACATCTTCACAATAATTATCTAAATTGGCAGCTGACGTTTTTGATTTAAATCGTTATAGGATGCATGTTGACGGACATTTCTGTAATGGTTGTAAGAAGCCATGGATGAGATAGATGATTAAGATCAGATTTCTAGACATGATTATTGTGTTTACGACTTTACTATAATACCGGGCGGTAGTGTTACCGATCAGGAAAGCAGTGCTAATGCATAATCAATCAATTGATTGGAAAAAATATTTATCTTTAAAACATGCAAAAATACAATTGACAGTTTATTTTTGCAAAACCCATCCTGAATGTGCACAGTGTTTTACCATAATATCCCTGCTAGCTTGGCTTAGTAAGCAGATGTTATTTTAGCATATAATGTACTCAGTGATAAACTTTCCAGTGTGTGGGACCAAGAATCGTGATATGGATCATACACTTACATTCTTTTTTCAACGTTTGTACAGTCGCTTGTGTTTGCAATTAATAGCATTCACACACACATATATATATATATATATTGAAGATGTTCATTTTATAATTAGTACAATTATTTACGCATTTATATATTCATATTGTTGTGCAAAATGATGCTAGTTTTTGTGAGACATGTTATTTTTACAATATTTAAAACTGAAGTCAATAAACTACACATATTTAGAACATATTGATTATTAATCGCGATGATGTCATAAAGTTTTTTGTTTTTTTAACATTGTAAACTCTTGGCATTATTAATTTATATGTAGTTTTAAGAAATTGTTTAAAATTTAACATGTTCGCACAGAAACTGGCAACATGATAATTATTCCAACTTGTCGATGATAGACCAATGGTATGGTGTTTATTTCCGGACATACATTCCAGCTTGAATATTTAGTGTATATTATTGAATCAACTTTAGTATTATTTTTGGGTTTTTGATCCAGAAGAAAAAGAAGTAAATAAAAATGGCCCACGGATATTGATGGCAGCAGAACAGAGTGTATTTATTCCAGAAGCTTGCACTAGTTGCCATGACAACCTGTATGTCAAAGTGGCCAAGAGACTCTTGAAGAGAGGATGGCTCTCGTACAAAGGACCGTTGCATACAACACTGCAATAGGGCCTTGAGAAGTCATTCCGAACAGGTTTCATTGTATATTTCATTACTTATAGTGTTCACAAACCTTTTTTGCATGAAATCACTTTTTTTCACCAGTGTGGTAAAATGATCGTAAAACAATTTAGTTACCTGGACTGTCTTGCTTCTCTGCCTTCATTCAAATGTCTCCCCAACATTTTATGTTGTTCAATTTGTTCTCATAGATAACACGATTTGAGGTTGTTTTGTTCTTATCGCTCGTCGTTGGCCATTTTTCGCCATCAGTATCACTGTGCACAAAGTGATTTCTTTGTCAACTTCAATAGAAAAACAACATTCCATATTTCTAATTTATGTCTTATTTAAATTTTGTACATTAAAGATGGCCAAACTTTTTCTCATTTTTTTGGCAATTTAATTTAAATATAGGAATTGATATATACAAATGTACATTACAGTTTAATAAACTATTTTAGAATTATTTTGTAATAGGAATTATTGAATAGAATTTGTATTGTGCATGTGAGTCATAATTATGCAACAAAATCAACACATTGTTAACAGTGTAGGCCTACTATTGTAAAATTTGCCTGTTGATTTTGTTTGTAGCTCAGATGTTTTTAGATCTACATATTTTGTATTAATTATATGTCCTCACATAAGCCTTAAAACCTGATGGATTCATTTTTTTTTTTTCTAAGATTTTTTTAATTTTGATATGGGAATTACCGGGTATTGTTTTTAAATATCGAAACTAACAATTTTTTTTTTATTAAAACTGTATTCGTAATTAAATAAACATTCAGATCTGAACAAATTAGAATGTTCAGCGCAGGAAAGGTTATATTAATTCTAATACTTGCTGTATGTTGCTAAAATGTTATTTTATGATAAAATATGCAGCTGATTTTGAAGTCTTGTTTAATGAACTAAATATGTTTTAGCTTATTTTAGTCAGATCTTTGGATTGCATTTGCTTGTCGGGATATAATTTTGTCAATGCATAGTATGCCATGGAGATAAAAGTTTTTGACGCCTTTTTTCAGTCCACTGCCCCCATCATCGCTCCATCCCCATCCACACTGGCTACTTGCATGTGAAAATAATATTATGTCCATTTTTATATAAAAAAAAGAAAGAGTTAAACCTTTTTCAAAATTGAAAAAATTTCCAGGCAGAAAAATATTCACATAACATACGTTTTGGAGCATAAATAAACATATCACTGATTGGTCAAATTAAAAATTGAGGGTTAAAAACTGCCAAACTGCAATAAATATGAATCCATCTATGGTTTAATAATCTGTCCAAGTATTAGTGTAAAGCTTCATATTACTGTAATTTCTATATTAATTTTAATATATTTATAATTGCCTTCGCAATGTTTCGACTAATTGTTTACAATTGTTTGTATTTAATGATATACTTGTACAAGCATTTTGTAGGTTGACTATTTTTGAATTTTTTAAAATGCATTTTTGTTTTGCTGAAACTGTGTGATATTAAAAATATGTTTTGAAATCATTCCTGATTGATACTTTATAGATCTACTAACATGTAAAGTAATTAATTTACCTTACCATTGGAAGATAGCTCAGAACTGTTGTTATTGTTGTTGTTTCACTGACATGGTAAACGTTTGTTAAATTTGAGCAAAGCCAAGGCGTTTGTTGAGATCAAACAGAATAGCTAATTTATGGCAAAATTTGTGACCAAGTTTGACTATTTTGTATTCGAGGGTAGATTTTGATAGAAAAATTATACTTTATTGAAAGTATATGTTTGGGCATAAAAGTTGACAAATTCCTGTATCTGCACCTGTTGTTTATACCATGCATAAACATTTCAGTTAACGTTTTTAATTATTAATATTTCAGATGCTATGGTCACAAGACTTTGTATACCATGATGTGTTATATCATGTTCACGATTATGCCAAACATAATATAATATAATTTATATTCTTACTGATCTTGTACAATAGTAAATTCAATGATAAAATCATTAACCATTTATTGATTACAGATATATAAATTAGGTCACTGTATTATGTGCATTAAGCATCTGAAACTGAAAATCAAAATGGTATTTTGTTGCTGGAAATCAACAAATGAATATTTAAATTATTGTATTTCAATTTTCAAATACAATGCGATTTGATACAGCAGGTTCTGTTTTGTGGTCAAATTTAATAATTGTTTCCTCTCCTTTCTAATTGGTCTAATCTATTAAATGATCATATTAAATCATTCTGATTAATCTCACGGGCAACTTGACGTCTGCTTACAGTGGAAATTGTACAACATCTGTAATTTCCTGTAGATACAGCTCTGTAGAATGTAAAGAAAGTTAAACTTGTGATAAGAATGATTGTGTATATATACTCATGCCTTTGTCCACAGTCCAGAGTGGCAACTGTTCTTTCTAATTGCTCACTGTATAATATCTATTCCAGGAACAAATGTATACACATATATTTTGTTATGAATAAAATTCATTTTGAATTAACTCTTCGTTTGTTGAAGACCTTCGCATGACACTAACCCCCAATTTGGAGTAACCGACTGCACCAGTGTATGTAAAAGATAATGTTTGTTTGTTTAACGACTCCACTGGAACACATCGATTATAAATCGGCGGTTTTTGGACGTCATACGCATGATCACAGAGGAAACCTGCTGCCGCCACATATGCTACTCTTCTTCGAATAACAGCAAGGCATCTTTTATGTGTACTATCCCATAGACAGGATAGCACACACCACAGAATTTGATAAACTAGTGCATCACTGGCTGGAATGGAAAATAGACCATAAAATGTTTTGCACTGTGGAGATCGATCCCTCGACAAATCCTGCTACAGGCAGACATTCTACCTCTAGACAACGTCCCGCTCCCCGGTCTATGTAGTGCAGTGGTTAATGCATCAGAGTTTAAGACTGGTAGGTACTGGGTTCGAATCAAATTTGTGGCATATGGGAGTTTTAATCCCAATGCTGGCAACCCAGAAAAATACTTTTTGGCCAATATGTTTGTTTTCTTCACCATATAATTTTCAAAATGTTCGTCCGTAGACCCCTTTCCCTAACCACTAAACACGTTTTGGCATGCCCATGTAATGAACATATTTGTGACCACACGCAACGATCATGAGGATATGCAGACAGAATGTTAATCTGTAAACAATACAATATATGATACGTCTGCCATCGGCATTAATAGTCAAGTGGTGATACCCAATAACATGAGCTTAGAGTAGCTTCGTAATACTTACTTCACAACGTACATTAGTAATTACGTCATGTGTTTGCACTTCTTACACAGTAAGAATAGAAATTTATATATATATATCATACAAAGATAAAGTTTCTTTAACGACACCACTGGAACACATTGATTATTTATCAGCGGTTATTGGATGTCAAACTCACGGTTATATCGCCAATTGGTCATAGAGGAAACCCGCTACCGCCACATAGGCTACTCTTCGAATAACAGCAAGGGATATTTTATGTGCACATTCCCACAGACAGGATAGCACACACCACGGTCTTGGTGAACCAGTCGTGGATGAATGGTTGGAATGGAAAATACCCCAACAGGTCCACTGAGGAGAATTGATCCGTCGACCTATCAAACACCAGGGGGTCGACGTTCTACCACTGAAGTCCACATACATTGTTATATTACATTTTAAACATATAATCGCTGCAAACGTTTAAATTAATGTTTACAGCTTCTGAGTTCTTTAAAACATTGAATGCTAATTAAAACTGTACTACGTAACTCTAAAACCAATATCATCTTTAACTTTCACTTATTTTTTGTCGAGAAGTATATTTCTCTGACTAATTGTGCTAACTGAAAGCGTAAACGATCGTTTAGACGTTCAAACCTTTAATAAATATGTTTTGGCCACAGATTGTGTAAAACGTTAGCTATGTGCACAATGCACCTGACGTCAGGGTGCGAATACATTCCTGTGAAGATGGATTCGTACGACTGTATAGAAGGTGACAAATATTACGCCAAGGAATGCTCCGGCGATTTGTCCTGACAGCGATAACATAGACGCGAGGAAGAAAACTATTTATTTTCTGTGCTAATATTGACAGAACCTAGCAAATATTCACGTGACAAAATGCACACATGACAACCGAAGAAGCCTATACTAAAGTTACTTATTTCGCTGTGGGCTGTTACCAAGGGGCTATCTCAAATAATACACACTTTAAAGGGAGACTTATTGTTGCATATCCTCTGTGTGTGTGTGTGTGTGTGTGTGTGTGTGTGTGTGTGTGTGTGTGTGTGTGTGTGTGTGTGTGTGTGTGTGT
>JAULBR010089194.1:0-12591 GCA_032355825.1 Melanodrymia aurantiaca
GGCAGGCAGGCAGGCAGGCAGGCAGGCAGGCAGGCAGGCATGCAGGCAGGCAGGCAGGCAGGCAGGCAGGCAGGCAGACAGACAGACAGACAGAGAATATGTTGCCAATGCTCCGTTAGAAACGTTACATAGTTGTGTGTACTACACGAGACGCAACAATCAGATAGCATTAGCGAGTTGCACGCATCATCTGTGGAACGCGGCGCTGTAATGGACGCATTCCTCCGACAACAAGTCCGTGTCTAACTACAAGATAAGATCTCACACGAACGCAGCTACAGGTGAACACCGTCTGAGACAAACATCTTGGAACGTGACCAATACCATCATAGTATTATATCAAAGTCAAGTGCGACACGTCGTCCACTCTACAGTGCGGTGATAAACATCTCTCTAAGACGAACAAGCTCACAATTATCCTGTAATCATATTTCTGTCCGCTCAGATTATAACTTTCAAACATCAGTTTTAAGCGCTATACTAGTATGAGGTAGAACAGGTTCTGGAATAACGCTGGTTGAAATGGTTCAATATTGTTAATTACAGCTACTGGTTCGGATGACACAAGACGTGCATGAATAACCCGAATTATCAAAACGTATCTCCGTACGAGAGAGTCCAAAAAGATATTTTCAATTAAAACATGAGCAACTGAAAGAATAAACAGTGATGACAATCATTATGGCTCCCGTTTTAAATGTAAACAGTGCTAGACCAATACAGATAGAGCATGAGCTTATAATTATAATTATATATCTAGTTATTTCTAATATAATAAAGATGTGTTATTTCTAATTATAATAAACACCTGGTATTTGACGTGCTTATTATGTGCCTGTGTTGCGTTTGACATAAACGCACTCTATAGTAAAAAAGTGTCAAAATGTTCAATAATACCAAGGGAGCCATCAGCGTTTGGCAAGGTATCGATTCCTAATCAAAGCAACAGTTTAATTAACGCATGTCTTTGATCTACTGGCCATATTTTCCACTGGTTATAAGCGTCATCGTGACAGGAATACTTTAGAGCTATTAAGTTTCTCCCTCAAGAAGCAAGTAAATAAAATCATAGGCATAACATTTCCTTGGGGAAAACTATAGTTCACAATCGCGAGTGGTTTGCCACAGAACGGACGGTCAAGCATAAACGACGGAACTGGTGTTCTACTGCATGCGATGTGGATCGCTGCAAATACACGTAGAAGCAGGTTATACCTCAGAGGTCATAGCGTCCATCTGCAGTGCGTGCCGTAGAGAGTTCGATCCTCCCAGATAGAACCTTTAGTTTCTTTCTTATCCAACCAGTAGCACAGGACTGGAATATCAATGGATCTGGTATATGCTGTCGTTTCTGTGGTACGTGTAAACTATATTATCTTATTGCATAACAAAATGAGTAGCCTATGAGGCGGCAGAGGACTTCATCTGAGACCATGTGTCGAAAACAACGTATACGTTTGAAATATATTTATAATTTTGCTTACTAGAGTGCGTTAACCAGTATTAGCTAAAAAACACAACTGAAGTAGCTACACGATTAAGATTGAAAGCGAATTAAGAACATTGTTAGGTTTGGTATTGCGAAACAACATTACTACGACTACGTAGCACCATCTGACACAATTACTATTCAGAAACAAGTCATCTTTTAATACTTTGATTAAAATGTCATTTTTAATGTAATCTTTTGAGATTGTAAAGACAAAAATCTTACCAAAACATTCAAAAACGTACCTCCGAACCAGAGAAGAGCTTCGCGGACCACCTCTGTTGTTGGTCAATTGATACGACATTTAATAACATTGTTTTAAACAATAATGACCAACTTTCCCGCAGAACTCTTTTCGACAAGGAAGAGCAAATGAACATTACTGGTCAGACTCCGAGGAAGCCTGCAGCCAAATGTAAAACGAGGAAAGGGGAGTGTCACCAAAAAGATGTGTTCGGAGTGTAGCGTGTTTGAACGTTGATTTGAAATGCAGCCTTGGATGCGATTATCACCTGTTATGGGTATAAACCGGCTCAGGTGGCAGCTCGGCGTCTACTAATTAACTCGGACCATCTCGGCAGAACACGTCATCAAAGCATTGATTTCCAGACGCGGGAACAAAGTCTGCAGATAATCAGTTGAGGAAGACAATCGGTTTGTTGAAATCACATACGTCTTCCAATAAGTATAACAACAGATGTTGTATACCCAAACATACGTCTTGGATTAGAAAACAATTACGGTCGTTACAATAGAGTTACTGGCTTTCCAATTTTGTATCTTACACAGAAAAGAATATATTGATTTTAGTTGTTTCACACTTAGTACACTTCCGTGATGAAGTTGTTCAAGCAAACTATAAGATTTGTGAAAAGACGGGAGTTTAAAAAAAAATATTAACAAGGTGCACGCAATAGTCTTACATAGCCTTAATTTCTATTTAAACCAAGGAGATGTTCATAGTTCTAAATTCTACTCATTATGAGGTAAACTAGATATATTAGTACACGTAGTAACTAGTAAATTATATTACCCTACACACGAGAAATAAGTTTATATATTGGCGCTTAGAATCTTAAGTCATAATTATTTACTTTGTCGTAATGTAACTTGTTGTTTGACTTTTATAGTAAAATTGCGAACATTATGAAAATGTTCAAACTGCATATCTGAATGTGAGATTCAAGAGGAGTTTTCAACAAAGCTGTGACCGTATTCACAAATGATCTACTCTTTAACAGAATTCATTACGTTGGTGGCACCCACCTAAAACCCCAAACACATCCGTAAATTGACGTGTGCTATAGTCTTCTAATAATCTCAAATCGAATATAGATGGAACAATAATCTTGACTTTGTCGTAATATTTCCTCGACTTCATTTTTGTGCAGAGATACCAATTTTGTTATACCAATGGTTTGTCGTTGTGATTTTCAATGAAAAGAACAATGGTGACATTTTCAAAGCGACATAATTGAAGATGGATCTGTGTTGTCGATTATCTGGTTCAGGTGAATGAGTAAAACAGAAAATGTCACTCAGTGCTATAATATCCTGGTGTAATCGAAATGAATTTTAGGTGTTTTTGCATTTATATAATAGTTGCTCTAATATACTCGTTACATACAAATACAAGACTATAATTTCGTATATTATAGTATTGTTCACAGCTGCGTGTGTTGAGTATTCACCTGACATGGCGGCCAAATTGCATTAGACAATTTGCACACAGGTGTTCTGACATGACACCATTGAAGCAATGATTTATGTTTTATTGGTTTAAACTAATTACGGCTCAGTGTAATGGCAAATCGTTACGGTAGTGTTTGCTAGAAGATTCCTCCAACTCGGATACTACTTAGCGATTACTGTCATCACTCCGCCATTCCGTACAACTTCGCTCAAATGACTGTGACCAAAGTCCGTACACGCGTCCAAGCGGTTACGTGTATAATTTCACAAAATAACGGAAAAGTCAAATATGAACACCTACAGCACTAAACTGTCCATATCACCATCACATTTCCTAATAACTAGTATGTAATTACATTAAATACATATTTTTAGTCCAAATGTCCCCTATTTACATGTATACTCTTTGAGAAAGTCTAATGCTGTATCTCTAACCAGATGAAATTTCTCTGTGTTTTCCATGCATGAATGGTATATAAAACAACATAACGTAGTCTAGCCGAACTAGGGGTTAGCCTTGAATCAGTTAATGAAATCATCACAGTGTGTAGCTGTTATAAGTTGTAAACTCGCATTCTGTTTCCAAACAATTGCGTATTTGTTGACAGTTAGCTTGCCATGCGTTAAATAGCCACACATAAAATCGTTTACATGTTGAAATTAATATAAAGTAATAACACATTTTGGTAATACTGAGGGGGATCGAACACTGGACCATACACACCTAATGGATGTGCTGTCATATAGATCACTGAGCGAGATCCCGCACATATCACAACCGTATTGATTATGCCCACCACGGGTACATACTAAAGGTTACTGAATCCACGTGTAGATTTCCTACATTAAACATGCATGCATGCAGGTAATAAAGATGAACGGATGAATAGGAAAGAAAGATAAAAGGTAACCTTTTCTCTCATATATATAAGCAAGAGGTATTAAATATTAAATACAAGTCGATAATGTTCGTATGGAGTACCACATTCCACCCAGGTTCTAGAATGTTAAAAACACCGCAAGAATAAGTTCCATGTTATTGGACACGCGGTGATATATTTATAGAATACTCCATAAGCTGCCAGTGAATCTATTTTCTTAATAGCGAGCCTTTGGCGAGAGAAAAACATCGATTCACGAGTGCAAGTAAAACTGCATTGCATGTCAAGTAGCGAGATAAGAATTCTAGTTAATATCCACTGCCTTTTGTCATTCTTCTTTTGTAAAACGCAACATGACGTAACAATTTGTAGTAAACATTCCGTCACGCACATTGAGAAGTACCAGTTTAAATAAAACATCTAAGTAAAACAAAATATTAAACTCACTGCCATTTATGATCAAGTTTAAGTCCCTCGTGAAATAATGTTGATTTTTGTTATTCGCTATATAGCTCGTGATAAATAAAAATGATTTCACTTAATAATTATTATTATGGTAGCTTATTATTTAATGACCTCTATATAACATCGGCAAGTGTATAACCGCAGCTGACGTATATTCGTGCTACGCCATATCCCACAAGATTATGACGATAAGAAGAAAAGCATATATAATGTATAGGATCGGTACAACATTATGTAGGCAGCTACTCACGTGTTCAACATGCAGACTATACGATGTCACACAAGACTTCTCCGACAGAGCGGATAACTACTATATCACATGCCAGTATATACCGTACTGTTGTTTACACGCGAGGTCGTAATGTGAACAGTATAATTATGACTTGACTATAATTATATGATAATTATATGTATGACTTGACTGTGGTATATGTATGACTGTGGTATATGTATGACTTGACTATGGTATGTGTATGCCTTGACTGTGGTATATGGCTTGACCATGGTATGTGTACACTACGTTCTGTTTAATATGCTGCCAGAACGGAAGTGCCAAGGCGCGTTCTTCTGAAATAATTTAACTAATTATAATTTATTCTTTTGTTTGTGATAGAAAATAGTATTAATGAGTTTAATTAAAACAAGAGATATAGGGTAAAGCAGTCGTCTGCCGTTGCATAATATATAGCTAGCATAACGACACCACTGGAACATATTGATTAATTAATTATCGGCAATTGGATGTCAAATGTGATGTTAACAGATGGTTTCACAAGTAGATCATTGTCACACATATTCCAATTGTTTTCGAGTCTACAGCCCATCTTGCATTCATCTTATCTTACCTAAATCCAAATCCTATCTTACCTATATTCCATATTGTATGGGTGTAGGTAATATGAAATAGCGACAAGATGGGATTTAGACAAGGTGGGTTTCGGGCAAGATTGGATTTAGACTAGGTGGGTTGTGAGCAAGATTGGATTTAGACAAGGTGGGTTTCGGGCAAGATGGGATTTAGACAAGGTGGGTTGTGGGCAAGATGGGATTAGACAAGGTGGGTTTCGGGCAAGATGGGATTTAGACAAGGTGGGTTGTGGGCAAGATGGGATTATACAAGGTGGGTTAAGGGCAAGATGGGATTTAGACAAGGTGGGTTGCTGGCAAGATGGAATTTAGACAAGGTGGGTTGCGGGCAAGATGGGATTTAGACAAGGTGGGTTGTGAGCAAGTTTGGATTTAGACAAGGTGGGTTTCGGGCAAGATGGGATTTAGTCAAGGTGGGTTGTGGGCAAGATGGGATTATACAAGGTGGGTTGCGGGCAAGATGGGATTTAGACAAGGTGGGTTGTGGGCAAGATGAGATTCTATCCATGCTATATCTTGCTAATCCACAGTTTGGCTACAATGGGTTTCTTGCAATTAAGCGCGAGAATTGCTGGACAAGTACACGAAGCGTGTGAATATACGGGTAGTTTCCGTTACTTGCTTGTACTTATCTGCACGACTTGTCACCGTCAGCTAACGAAACGTTGAACACAGCCGCCATTCATACAATGCATTCACTATCGTCATGGGAGATACGTTTTCAAACTCTGTCACTCGATGTCGGAGTAAGAAATCGTAAATAACAATGTTACGTGGTGCATAATACCGTAGATGGGTGTCGTCTACAAGCCAAATCATGCTTGATTTACATTTAATATACTAATATTAAAAATCGGAACAGTTTATTAAATTGTCATTGCACGTACTATTTCTAAGCATTGTAGAATGTGAAGAGAAAGACTGGACAATGTTAGGTTGTTTGTGTGATGACCTCGCCAGAGAGTTGTGTCCACGGCAAGTGTATGTGATGACTATCAGTTGGCAGTCAGAAGTCGATAACTATCGGTTTCAATACATGTATAGAAAAAAAGATACAGTTTGTTTGTGACTGGAACACCTTGATTATAAATTAGCGGTTATTGGACGTCAGACGCATGATTATAATGACACATTTTCAAAGAAGAAACACTCTGCCGAATAACAGCAATGGATCTTTTATGTACACTATCCCATATACTGGATAGCATACATCACGGAATTTGATAAACCAGTCGGGCATCACTGGCTGGAACGGAAAATAGCCAACAAATATTTTGGCGCAGTCCAGGATCGATCCTTTAAATATATATGTTTCGGCCAATGTTGAGACATCTTAAATTATTAAAGTGGAATTTCTCTAAAACGTTTAGTTACTTCATTGCTGTCGTTAAACACAGCCACGTTATCCTTGTTAATGCCATGTACAATACTAACTACTAGTATATTCTACAAGTGTATTCCACTTTAACCACATTCTGAAACGAATAAACCTATATGTATAGTTGAATATAGCTGTATAGTGGTTAGAGCGTTCACTCGAGGTGTGAGGTTAAACGATCGATCCGCCTCTGTGGATCTATTTCAACGACGCGTAAATCAAACATTGTGGTGCGTGCTGTATTGTCTGTGGGGAAGTGAAATGCAGAAAAGTTCAATATGCAATTATTATTTACTAAGTGTTCTCTAGTTAATTCGATAAACACATTAATTTTTATGTTCTGTCTTTTTACTTATATTATTCTGTATGGCACATGTACGTAGAACGTGCGATGCAATATGCCTTCCCATATGTGGTAATGTGCTTTAATAATCGTGGTTGCTAGTATGACAATCAATGAACATAATGGGGGATCTATAGTTTGTGTTCACATAAATCTCATATAAACTGGTACAACTGACAGCAAATCCATGCCGCGGAGGAACTCATACACATTCCACTCACACATCGTCATTTTACGCACCCATTAATTGCTGAAAATTAAATTAGACTCCATTTGGAGAAATCCACATTTTTCTGCGTAATCAATATAGAAGCAACTGTGCCAGTCCTGCACCCTTAAACCTATTTCCAATTCCTTGTCAATCAATAATAGCCCTTACCTACTTTTTTTCAACTATGCCTATCTTAATTGATTTCCTACATTAATAATGATTGTATAATTTACATAATTTTAGGTGTATATGTATTATCGAATCGGGAGCATCTTCCAGTATGTAAAGCTTCGAGGCAGAATTGATGAGGGAAGTTTCATAACATTGAAAACGAAACTGGAAAACACCCCACTTTTTTACTGTATGATAGTTGAAGATACGTAAACAATAAATGTACATATGAATGAATAGGAAAGAAAAGCATGGATGTCTTAAAGCCGGAGAGACGCTACTAAAGAAAGAAGACGTGACTAGCGGAAGGAATGCGCGAGAGAGATAGGAGGAAAGTAATAAACAAACACTGCACGGACGGATAACAAATATTAAAGTTAAGTAACAGTTAAAAAAGAAAAACATGTATTAATAAAAAGCTTACCCCATATTGCAGTATGTCTGGTAAATGCTATTACATCCCGAGTTGTAGAAAGCGATTATCGCGCACTGCTAGTCTATTGGCTGCGCGAGCGTCTCGTCGCCTCACCTGCTGCGCTGAACAGGTATGTATGGCCTCCTAGCGAAGCCAGTCTCTCGGCAAATGACAGTCAGGCGGACGTAGCAGCCTGTCGCGAGATACGAAACTAATTGCGCGTGAATAGTTCTGTTTCTATGACATCGTCGTCAGTTTTCCTATTTCTGAACTTACACTTCGCTCTCCTGTGTGAATTACCTAAGCCGTTCTGCATTTAATTATGTTTCCTTTTTCCAGACCTAATGTATATATAATACTAGTAGCTTCACACAAAATACATCACACGAGAAATTCTTTAATATTACACGGGTACATATTTGATTTTCTTCTCATATGTTTTTAATGGTTTTGTATTGCAGGTTTGTGCATGTTGAACAAAGAAACATAAGCAGTAGGATTGAAATGAATATGGGTTGAAATCAGAGGTAAATCGATTAACTGGGAATCCCACACGAGACACATCATGCCGGCAGAAATGTAGCATCGTATTTCTTACAGAAACGAGGAAATAAAGCATATATAAATGGTCGGCTTATGGGATTTATTATATGTAATGTTTAATTTGAGATGTGTCTGCGTCGGAAGACTTAGAATAAATATTCTATTACACTGACTGGCGATACAGCGGAGAAGGGAAATATTGAAAAGCGAGAGTTAGCCCGAGTTAAGTAGGGAGGTTTAGAGTGTCAGAACGCCAGTTCATCATTCACTAAACCATTATCTATCATTAATAGTCCGCTGGCGTGGTCCATTCTCAATTTTTATATTCAAGTGACAAGGAAGATTGCAATGGCTAGCTCGTCACACGACCATTGCTATCGCTGTAGTGAATAAGCTGGCATCAGGTATACTCACATTATGCTCATGTTACTCAGTTGACGAATATTGCGAATCATCATGGAACATCGGCACACCCAGATTCGTCAACATATTCCTTACATATTCCAATACATGCCACGCATTAACCATTACCTTTACCTTAACCAATGTCATAGGTAAGTTTTATCAAGTGAGGAGTTAAGTGCTCTGTAAGGATAGAGTAGATCTTACAATGGCTGATATGTTTTGGAGAAGCGGCAGATTCCGATCACTGCGCTACAGACGAGGACGCCACGACGAGTGTATATCACATACAACATGGACAAATCCAGGAGGCGAACACAAAGTAAAATATAGTGAGCACAAAATCGCCGCGTCTCGTCTCAGAGGCAGTATCCGGAGAGAGCGGCGTTCTTCCGTGCACGCGGCTAGGTTGACGACATATATTTTCCATTTTAGAGATGCCCTCATATTGGCACTATACATTAATAACTTGTGCTTGTCATACAATGATAGAGTAGATTGATCCCATGAGCAATATAATTATTATAGGTTTAGTTTATACTATGTTGGTGTACACTATTGGACACTGCATAGATTTCCTAAATGTTTGCAGAGAACTGTTTAAATTTGATGACGGAACAGCGAATACACCTAATAATTATGTGCAGTGTAACATTTGCTATTTACGACTATAATTATGCCCAATATTATGACGTCTGACTCGACGCTAAGGTATTGTAAAATGGGTGATAAAATACGTCTTGTCAAAAGTTATGATTATTTTATAATTCACATTGAATGATTCTTAAAAATCCCATTATGAAGAAAATGAAATAGCAGTACGAAGTATCTTCTTCAATAACATATTATCACTTTCATGATGTTTAACACACATTTTATAACATTTGTCGCACAACAGTAATCTGCTAGCTATTACCATGACGATTATTATGTCCGTAGTGTTACCCACTCAACTGGCACGTATCTGCAGGCAGAAACATGCATTTCCAGTAACTATAATACGTGGGCGTTCATTTTAGAGATTAGAAAACAAACATGCATGTCTAAAGAGAAATGGCCGCCTTTAAGACGGATGCCACCATGCGAGAATAGTTACTACTACAAATGTATTATAACATGTTTCTTGATAATAGAGACTACTTTTTCAGTTCTTAAAATCTTTTTGCTTAGAATATAAATATATGTTCATTAAATGTTTTTCTGGTCACCCAAATGTTTTAATAGTTACTTTAGACAACAATAATGGGAGACACGTTATACTGTATACATGTATTCGTTTTGGTGGGCATATACTGTGTCATCCATGTTACACTCGGGTGTGTCCCTTTAAATGATAATGCTGCAAAATGTGCTATTTTATCTTTCATTGTCTACGTAATTATTATTAAACAACGATAATATGGTTTTGAGCTTGCTTTTCACGGATCACTAATACAGTTTGGTTTTACGATGCACTTTGTTTCAAACGTGCGCAAGTGGCTTTAGTGATGCTAATTGCAATTAACGACTGAACGACGACAATCTGGCGTCAGAGACTTATAGTATACTCTATGATTGATCTCATACACTGATAATGGCATGCAGTAAACTTGTATTGTTATACTATACAGTACACGGGTCGTGTGCAACATAGACAGAGGAGGCTGCTGCTTGTAGATTCACTTAAGATAATTATAATATTTAGATATTCTTATAAACAACGTACACATTACTGCTGTGGCCACCTTCTTGTTAGAACTAAGTTATGGTGCATTTAGTAAATACTTTCACAGGCGCTTTTGTTATAGTTATAAATATAAAATATTCGTTAGTTGGTGTTGTATCTCATTAATATATTGTATCAAAATTATATTGTGTTAACTTTGTCATAAACATGTATTATATTGATACAACTATTGTCATTCAATAAATGACCATTTTACAACAGGTGCGTGCTGTTATTTTAACGTAGGAAATTAGCTCGGCTCGGTTTTCTAGTTTGGATTTACCGATGGCTAACATAAATATCATTATGTTTTGAATAATTGATACCTAATATTAATGTATCAATTAGTTTGGGACAAAACAAAGTCTTTATAAATTGAGACGATGTTGTGAGTTCTGTGTGGCGGTAAGTATATTGATCAGCAGTCGTACTCCGTGTCATTGAGCAAACATGAACTACATATCCGTTATGTCGCGGCGCATTGTTACAACGTACATACATCACAACGTCTCTGCTTTCTGCGTGTTACAACGGCCACCGATGTACTACAGCGAGCGCCATCGATCGGTGGGTCGGTCGGGCGGTGAACGGCGTGTTTCATACACAGGTGATCGACAGGGAAACGTTAACGCGGCTTGGCTTGTTCAAAGACAGAGCGACAACAAAGGTCTTAAAATTGCAAATATTTGTGTGAGAGATCGGAAGAGTTTTTTTGTGGAACGTTAATGATGCGGACTCATAATAACCATAATCATAATAAACACGTGGAATTATAATAATTGTCTTTCTCAACACATACCGGAAACAGAGGCACAGTGGTTAACGCATTGGTTCGAATCCCAGTACAGGTGTAAAAGCATGTAGGATTCCTAAGTATGTAGGTCCTATAGCATTTTACACTGTGTCGGATCTGTATTCCTATTACACCTGTCCCAACCCAGTGCGAGTGCTCCGCAAGGCTATATCGACCAGCATCTACAACTGGTTTAATAAAGGCGTGGTATGTACTGCCCTATCTATGAGAAAGTGCATATAAAAATGCCTTGCTTCTGGACTGCGTGATCATGACAGACGTACTTGAACCGTAATTGGATATAGGCACGAAAATAAGTTATAACTGAATTTATAGCTCTGCCGAAAGTAGTCAACGATCATTGAACTAATGATAACTGTTACAGTATATTACAAAATATGAACAAAGCTGATAGAATATTGCATAAGTATTAAACATGACCACAGGAACATATTGATTATTGATCAGCGGTTATTGGAAGTCAAATCGACGGTTACACATGCTGTCGCCACATAGGCTACTCTTCATCGAATAGCAGCACTTCCAACATACAGGATAACACACACCACGGACTTTGATAGACCAGTCGTGGTTCACTGGTTGGAACGGGAAATAACCCAATGGGTCCTCTCAGGAGGATTGATCTTTCGACCAATCGCACCTCATGCGGACTTCCTTGCGCTGCGTGCCGCTCCACAACCTGACACACTATGGGGTAAGTACTGGTAAGCTGGACACGTCAAGGTCCATTGAGATATGAGCTTGTCTAGTCTACTGGTTCAGGCTGTCATTCAACTCCCGCCATTCCACGACTGGCGATACTTCCCTCAAAATGTCACCGTCCACATCCCAACATCTGGACACATTAAATCCTTTATTACAGATGTGACACATCGTGTTCGTATCAAAATAACGTGCTAATTGTTTTCTGCCAGTGCATCCATTAAGCATGTCTACTGGTGACCACCGGCACAATTACACTGACCACACGGTAAACTAGGCGACAGTGGCGTGGACATCATTAGTCATGTGTTACAATTCCCCGGAGATCCATCCAGTCAGTTTGTACACGATGAACGCGATTTGCCGGGTTTAGTCTCGTTGGGTGGACACAGTGGGTGGACAAAGTGGGTGGACAAAGTGTGTGGACAAAGTAGGACCTGGTGGGAAAATGAATCCTCGTCGTTATCATTCTACGTTTTCGCATTTCACTGACCAACTGGCACAGACTAATGT
>JAULBR010089205.1:0-12590 GCA_032355825.1 Melanodrymia aurantiaca
GTAGAAGGATTAACATATTTTACTCGTTGGTAGACCAAGTGCTATCCTGTCTAAGGGATATTGCACATAAAAGGCCCCTTGCTGTTATTCAGTAAGAGTAGCCCATGAAGCGGCGACAGCTTTTCCTCTGAGACTATGTGTCCATATAACCATGCGTCTGACGCTCAATAACCGCTGTATTGATATTCAATGTGTTCCAGTGGCATTGTTAAACAAAATATCTTTATCTTTGGTAGACCGGTTTGGTAGTTTTTGAAGTTAATATTGGTGATATGTACACTACTGTACTACTTACTTGTTTGTGGGAAAGTGTGTATAAAAGAGTCATTGCTGCTTACCTACAACATTCCAATTCGTGACCCACGACTGGTCAATGAAAGGCCATGATGTGTGCTATCTTATTATCTAAGACATTGGTGAGATTTGTTGCATGCGTTCCACTTTTGAGGAGGGTTTGAAATATTTGCATTTGTTTCAGAAAAGTCGAAAGCATTGATGTGATGGATGCGCTTGGCAGTAACATTGTTGTAACGATGAGAACCAACGAGGTGATGAGGGTGTTACCACGACTCAATGAGGTACGACAGTTCATACCAACGCACTGACTTACTTACATTATTTAGAGAAAATGGGGTTTTACATTCTTCATCGAACACTCAGACAGGGACCCCAGTAGCTCGAACAAATGTGATGGCAGTGGGATTCTTTTGAGAACGTGTCGAAAACACCAATCTTTTCGCATCCAATATCCTGTTATGAATACAAATACTAGTATTTACTTACTTAATGTAAGCTTCATAATCAATGTTCATATTAAAGGTTTACATAAACTTTGAAGCAGTAGGCAACAGCTCAGTAAACAAAGGTCTCTAAAAACCTTGAACTACGTAAGAATTCTGTTCGCCTTTGTATTGCAATTTAGATAATATATTTTAGGAAATCAATGAGGAATGGATCTCGGACAAGACACGTTTTGCCTATGATGGACTAAAGCGACAAAGACTAACCTGTCCGTTTATTAAAGACAGCAATGGTCAGCTGGTCGAGACAGACTGGGAGAGTGCCCTTATTGCTGTTGCTCAAAAGGTAAGGGTATATCTTCTGCTTGTTCATGCTGCCTCAAGATAGCATCTTCATCATCATTATTTGTGAGTAAAGCTGATGTCATAACACCATAATCAGTGAAGCACTTCCTCATTGAAACTTTACACAACCCTGTGGACATCTGCCATGCATAATTTCCAGTCAATGTAGGTACTGAATTGTTTTTCACAGAACAATTATTCCTGAGAGATAACATTTCCTAAATGTTTATAACTATCATGGTAATAGTATTACCATCATATAGTTATAAACATTTAGGAAATATTATCTCTCAGGAATAATTGTTCTGTAAAAACAATTCTCAATTGTAATATAACACACATAACGTGGAATGGGCCTTCACATGAGAAAAAGAAGGAATGCGTTGCCTATAATTCAAACTATGTCTGAGAATGAAAGTTTGTATTGTGTTTAGTTGGGTGCTGTTGGAGGTGCCGAGGTTGCTGCTGTAGCTGGCGGTCTGGTTGACGCCGAAGCGCTCGTCGCGATGAAGGACTTGGTGAACAGACTCGGCAGTGAGGCTCTGTGCACGGAGGAGATCTTCCCGATGGATGGAGCGGGGTAATAATTCGTTAATTCCACTCCATTACTGTTTAGACAGTCTCAGAAAGCTGACCAAGCTATAATGTGGACCATTTTTCTAGGTTCTCTTTTTGGAAAATTGGAAAAAGATAATGCATCATTTTGTTTTTTAATCTCAAAAACTAATATAGGTGATAGTCAGTGTTAGGCTGACAGATGTTAATAGGGTATTTCCCCTTTAAAAGTTGAATATTAAGATAAGGTCGTAAGTGACAATGGTATTACATTGTCACTTACGACCTTATCTTAATTAGGTGACGATTATGTAGAGGTTTTTCACAGTATAAAGACAATATTTGTGGGGATTTATTTATCATATTGGGATTTCCTCTTAGGCAAATGGGACCAGTAACCGACCCCTTAAAACATCTTTAGTGGATATAAACATACTTTATTGATGATTGTTTATGTGTCAACATACATCACATCGTTTGGTTTGTAAGTGATATTGTTAACATTTTTCATTTGTTTTTCAGAACTGACCTGAGGTCAAACTATTTATTGAACACGAAAATTGCTGGTGTTGAAGAAGCTGATGTGTTGCTGTTTGTTGGGACAAATCCACGTTTTGAAGCACCCCTGTTTAACGCCCGCGTGCGAAAAAGGTAAGACTGAAACCAATTAAACTTGATTACTGATTGTTGGTTGTTACACCGATTAAAGTAGTTATGTGTGTTGGTTGTGATTAGGTTGATAATATTCTGATGATTCTCAATGCTTGTGTGTAAACATTTCTGTAAATTCCCATGACATATTATTATCGTTTTATTTTCAGCTGGATCCACAATGATTTGCGAGTTGGACTTGTTGGTGCCAAGGTGGACTTGACGTATGATTATGATGTAAGCATGTTTTTCAGAACATCACCATTATCTTTTCTACATCAAAGAGTGTATTGTATGTGAATGCTATCCTATCTGGGAAATGCACATAAAAGACACTTTCTGCTAGTTAGTAAGAGTAACCAGCAGGTTTTTTTTTAGACCATGTCTTGGCATAACCGTTTATCTATGATTAATAATCAATGTGCTCCAGTGGTGTCCTTAAACAAACTAACAAGGTTTTTTTCTTAGTGATATTAGTTTTCAAAAATTACAATATATGAAGTCGATATTTTTTACTTTTATGAAAAATTACAGTATATGAAAATAGTATATTATTCGATATTTATGTAATAAGTATTATGTGTTTTGTCTATCTTCAGCATCTTGGTGACACAACTGCGACGTTACAAGATCTTGCCAGTGGTAAACATCCTTTCTGCAAGGTAATTACATTGACATACTCATTGTTATGCTGACTATTCCGGTAAAACGTGTATGTAAAAGAGTAGCCTGTGTGTTAGAAGTAGGCTACTATGGAGACCATTTTTCAAGAAACCCACAGCGCTGTGCCAAATGGTGAAATTAATTAATGTTATTTGTGTTTAAAGCCACAATGCTTAGTTTTAAGATGTAGTCACCATGCTTGCACAGCTAATGCTATTTGTAACATTTTTATTACACACCTGTTTGAAATAACCCCTTAAGATTTATGGTCTCAAACAGGTCATCTCTAACAGGTATTAGAGATGAATTGTGTGGACTTGATTGGCTTCCCCATGGTAATAGTATCAATAAATATATATCCATTGCATTTGTAGTACTTAGCATGATATCATTCTTGGACTTTTTCTACAATTGTCACAAGACAGATTATATTGGGCAATAGTACACATTATGCTATTATAACCATTTGGATGACAAGCAATACATTGGATATACATATATTAATAGTATAAACAATAAGATCTACATAAATGTTAATTTTAAAAGAAAAATGCTCAATTGGTTAGAAATATCTTGCAAATAGCATTAGCTGTTCTAGTACAGTGGTATTCATCTTAAAACTAAACAGTGTGCCTTTACAAATACTGTATGGAATACTTGATGCAGGTAAACAGAGAAGTGTTTTTCTGCCATCATCAGCATTCCTAGAATAATGTGAGGTAATCTGGAAATTTGTCAAGTTGTGACAAGATTTTTCGTTCCACCCCAAACATATGTACTTTTTATATTAATTGTGTGAGCACTACATTCAGTGCTTGTTTAGAAATTCATGTGTTGTAGTACAATAACATTAATTCTGTTCCATCAGGTGTTGAGTTCTGCGAAGCGGCCTATGATAGTGGTTGGGAGCGCTGTATTACAGAGGAAAGACGGTGCTGCCGTGCACGCTGCTGTCTCGACGCTGGCACAGAACACGCGGGTCAAGTGTGGAGCCGGGGAGGACTGGAGAGTTCTCAATGTCTTACAGAGAGTACGTACTTTCTTACATTCATTCCGTTATACAGTTAGTTAGCATGTGGATTCACCCAGCAATTATTATAAACAAGGACAAACAAAACAGGTTGTTTCCAATTACATGCTAAAACATATATAGCATACTAGGTTGGTCTAATATTTTAGAAGTAAAAAAATTATTTTAATTAAAAAATAAAAATAAAAATTCTATATCAAAAATAGTTTGGTCAGAATTTTAGATCTAGGGTCATTCGAGTATCTTGTAATAAACACTTTTATAGTTCGGCGGAAGCACAATTTTGACTTATATATGCAAAACACAAGAATAGTAGTAAAACATATTGGGTGTCTTGTGTTACAGGTTGCAAGTCAGGTTGCAGCTTTAGATCTCGGGTACAAAGCTGGTGTCGATCACATCAGAGACAATCCCCCCAAGATCCTCTTCCTACTGGGTGCAGACGAGGGTGCCGTGACACGGGACAGCTTGCCAGCAGACTGCTTTGTGGTTTACCAAGGTGCGGAATTTGTTTCATGTAACGTTACGAAACAGTAATTCTATTTCAGCTTCACATCCATTCATATTGATTATTTTATTTGTTTATAGTAAATGATTCACTCAAAGAACGTATGCTTTTGATCAGAAGCTGGATTTAGCTCTCTGGTAAGAACATCTGTCTGAGGTGTGTAATGTCATAGGATCGATCCTTCTCAGTAGATCTGTGTAAAATCCCAGACTGATATATCAAAGGCTATTCTTTCTGTGGGGAACTGCATATAAAAGATCCCTTGTTGCTTAAGAAAGAAAAAAAGCCTTTGGCAGCAGCAAGCTTTTGAAATCATGTATTGAAATCATGATTCGTTTTAACAGCCAACAACTAATGGTTCATTTACCAATATTCTCTAGTGGTATAGTTAAACAAACCTATTCTTATACACAGACACAGACACACACACTGTGCTCAGTTCGAGTATTGACCCAAGTGATTTAATATTTAAATGAAGACTTCTGTTTGCAGGTCACCATGGTGATTTAGGAGCACAAATGGCCGATGTAATATTTCCGGGAGCAGCATACACGGAGAAGGATGTAACGTATGTAAATACCGAGGGTCGTGCACAGCTGACACGGACTGCCGTTACACCTCCAGGGCTGGCTCGCGTTGACTGGAAGATCATTAGAGCTTTGTCTGAGGTATTTTCTTATTCTCAGATCAAATATATAACTTATTAGTTAATTACACTTTGTTTTGAGTTTTAGAGTTGTGTTTACAGATACTGTAAAACAGGTTACATTCATTACTGTAAACTATCTTGATTTGGAGTAAATGATTAACACAATTTTCACATTAAAAAATAAATTGTAATAGTTTTCAATGAATATCATTACTAATACATTATACGCAAAATATTTTGCGGCTAAAACTACATTAATTTTGTGACAATGCAGGCAGATTGTATTTTAGATTCTATCCTTACTGAACTTTTGGTCGTTAAATACATTTGGAAATCAGTCACAAGATAAGTGATGTCTAGCGGCCACTCATGTAGTAGTCTCTTGTTCTCTGTTGATACTAATCAGTGACGTCCTGTTTGCAGATTGCTGGTGTGACACTGCCATACGAGAAACTCGACGAAATACGTCGCAGATTAGGAGAGGTTGCACCCAATTTAGCCCGAATCGGAGATGTTGAAGAAGCTAACTATTTTAAACAAGCGCAAGAACTCGCTCAGGTACAGGGGTTCTCTGTTTGAAGTTTTCAGCTACAGTGTGTACTATATCATGAGACGTTATATCGGAACTTAAATTAGTTATACTTTATACTTGAAATGCTAAGGCCAAAAAAAATATTAGATGTGTTTAGGGTGTCAAAACAAATTATGGTCGGTAAGCCTCTTTCAATTTTTTACCAAATTTATTATGCCAATGTCAAAGAAAACTGGAGCAAAGATAGTTTTCACTAAATAATACATGTATATTAACATTCCATTTGCTTTAAATACATATATTTTATTTTTATAAATATGTTGTATATTTTTCAGCTGGTAAAAGAGCCGCTTCTTAAAGATACCCTGTCTCCTCCGCAGTTGACACTCAAAGACTTTTACATGACAGATTCTATTTCACGCGCCTCACAGACAATGGCAAAATGTGTCCAGGCCGTCTCACAAAGCACAAAATACTGACTGGTGAATTAATAATAAGCTGTGCGTTATTCGTCAACAAGACCGTCCTGTCTGTGGTTTTATTTCATGGAGGAAGGAAGAAACTGTTTTCTGCTACAATTTGTTCTTTTCTTATTGCGTGAAGCACATGTGCTGTAATATTTTCTAAGCATAACCGATTTCGCTTGACAGAAGTTAAGAGAGTGTTTAGGTATGAAGTAGAAATGTTTCATACAAATTTGAACAAGAATAGTTCTGCACAAGAGAACAATATTGGTTTGTGAAAAACAACATTGTCTCATAAAATGAAACGGTTATAAAAGAATACAGATAAGTGTGACATTCTACACAGCAGTGCTACGTTACTGCGCGTTGGCTGATTTCGTGTATTTATCAAAAGGTGTTCCTTACTCCGATCTCTCTTTTAATGAAAATTGACTTTGGTTCGGACGATGCTGGTTATTCTACCGAACTCTGGGCACCGACAAGATATGACAGTAAACTTGCACTTCTCAAAATGATGTTTTCACCATCTTGCGTTGCAGGATGTTCAGTGCTATATTCTATAGCTGCATTGCAGTGAGAGTTACGAATGTACATACAAATAGAGTATTAAAATTGTACAGAGCTGTTGTATGTAAATATCTTCTGTATCTATAGGTTTAATATGGTTTGAGTACTACAGTTAATTTAATAAAAAAAAATTATGTGGAGATCATCAATAATTTAATAGTGATTTGTGTTGATTCTTGTGTAGTTCATGATGGCATGTATCCTCTACAGCTTCACCATGGTATACTGCAGGAAGTTGAGCAGTTGTGATCAATCATCTTCAACAGATTGCCAGTTTACGTTATTGGCACCAAATAATTGACCTCAAACTTTCAATCCCAAGAAGCTATGGTAACTGAAATTGGCACCTTGTCCAAATCGGAGTGGATGGTGTAGCTCACTACAAGAACATTCAATATGTCGAAGGATCGATCCTCCTCGGAGGAACCTTTTGGATTATTATCTATTCCCATCCATTATTCACTGGATTATCAAAGTATGTGTGTTATCCTCTCTGAGGGAAAGTGCATATAAAAGATGCCTTGTTTTTGAAGAGTAGGCTCTGTAACTGCACGTTCGACATCCAATATTAACTAAGCTTTATCTGTGGTACTCACACATCACAGCCATGCTAATGATAACATCAGAGGCGTGTTCAGAGAACAAATATATCGCGATTTTATACTAGACTGGTTTTTGTACGAATATTAAATGAATGTGATATGATCGAACACGATTGGTACCAGTTAAATTACATGCGAGATTTCTCGAAATATCTCTTCTCTGAACATGCCTCAGGTGTTCGTGTATCCTGCTCTACTGGTGGCACAGCCATTTTATTTGTCTGCTGTCGTCAATGAAAGATCTTCCATTCTGTGAGCACCCGAACCTCCCTTCATTTAGATACCATTTATCTTCAAACTCGTTATTGCAACTTGTTTCCTTGTTCGATGGCTCACAGGCCTTGTCCTCACATCAATCAATGAAGACTGCAGCTACCTAGGCCCGTATGTGCAACCATTTGTGACTGACTTATCAATGACTTGGATGCAATCACGCTTCACAAACAAATCGCTTGAAGTTCATGAAATGATGTTAAATATTGTTAAACATGTGAACAGAACAAGTACTTATGTTGTACATATATTTGTTCAATTAAGCTTCAAATAGATACAAGATAACAGTTTTGTTATTTATATCATCAATACAACCTTTGGTGATAAAATTCTTTTTTTTCATTTTTTTTTATAAAATGATATAAATTCAGTGTTTTGGGCGATTTCTGTTCAATTAAAGTATTTATACACTCCTATTGCAAAGCTTGTGATTTACTAAAACAAAATTGAGTGAAATACTGTTAGTTCAAGAACACTGACTGACAAAGGGTATAGAGGGTCGTTCAGCCAGCTAAATGTCCATCTAGACCCTGGTCAGTCGAGTGTTCTCGGACTATTCTGTTGTATAGATTATCATTAAAAATCACCAAAAATATATATTGAATCGTTTTTAATAATTTAAGAATAAGTTTGTCCGATGAAGAATCTAAAGATGATGTGCACAAACGTGTTGTTTTGTAAAAGTCCAGCAAATGGATTATTATAAACCAGATCTCTGTTAGCATTTAACAGTCTTCAGGACGTTTACTCCACATCACAGTCAGGAATTCCTCATTTGCACTTTCATATGAGTAGGCCTACTGTCATGTCATCTGACGTGTCTTTCATCTCATTAAGGACGACAAGGGTAAAAGTCGAACTGAAAATAGAACAAATAATTAACAATCAAACGTACAGATCATAAATCTCAACATCAAGCTACGTGTAGGCTCTTAATTACATGTACTTCCTAAATGTCATCAGATTTTAAGTTTTATATGCAAGGATTGTCATTAATTAATATAACTAGCCTATTAGTGAAGCTGGTATAAATTCCAGATACTCCCACCCCACTACTACTTCTATATTCTTCAACAAGTGCTTCTTCAGAATAAATGTTTTTTAATATATCGTTCATATAAGATCTAGTTTGTTTCAGTTATACTTGTACATGTACATATATGTATATTATATCTTTGTTAAACAAAAGAAGTTAGGTCTGTGTTTCCATTTTGTTCTCGTAATCCTTATATATGCTACAAGTGGTGTCAAAAATCTGTGGCCGATTGCTTCTCAAATTGTTTAATTTACAGATAACTGGAAAACTGAATTGTAAATATTTGTTCAAAGGGGTTATCACAATAAATAGTATACACACACACGCACACACACACGCACACACACACGCACGCACGCACACACACACACACACACACACACACACACACGAATAGCGGACACGAATTTACCCAGTCGACGAGTCCTATAAAGCCGTTTTTCTGTGACGATCCATCTGACTTGGGACATGTTCCAATTCTGAGGAAATGATCCGTCTGAAGGATGCTACCTGTAAGTGGAGAAATATAGGTGGAACTCGGTTGGAATCAAACAACACATCTAGTTTATCAAGATAAAAAATAATATTAATCTTCACTAGTCAGATGTCAAACCCAGGGTTATTTTGGCACATGGTCTCGGAACGAGCCAAATCAGTGCACAGAAAACTTCGTTTAACCGTAAACAGTTGGTTGGTATGTAGGCCTAATGTACGACAGGATAGCACATACCGTCGCTTGTTCTTTTATTCATATTCACACACGCTCTTTATAAACACGTTTTAACTGGGTTTGAAATGTTAGTATTTAAATGCGCTGTTTAAAACGTTTTAATCCATCCACTTCAGTTTAGTTGATTTAGACAATGTTTTAGCTTTTAATGTTTGTAAGTGTGAATGCTGATGTTCAAGAAAATTTGTTTGGTACACGTCTCCAATTTCAAAACGTGTTTTAAAGGCGTGCGGATAAAAACAACCGTTATTAATCTTAAATGGAGACTTTTTCAGTTTTTGTTCGATCTGTCATTCCTCTTTAAAATACTCCCGCGCCCCCGCAGCCTATTCACATACTTTTGAACGGTATATATAAATATATATATAAATACAGAATACTGTCACGTTTAGGAAAAACACGTTGTTTTTTTATACACGGTTATAACCTGTAAACTCATTGGCATGATTAGTGATTGACAATAATACTCTTTGTATGTATTTTGCTGTCAGTCATATTCATTTTTCTTTACAAGGTTGAGTTCATTCATGAGTTGTCGGCTATAAATCATTGTGTTTTATGTGCGACAATGATTAAGTAATCATTACAACGTGACGTCACGGCCTCTTCCCAGTTAACTCTGTTGAGTGGGACACAGTCAGTGTGACCTGTCGAACTACTTCTGGACAGCCAATCAGCGCCTGTGGTGGCACGTGCAGGGTGTGGAGCACTGACAAGCAATTTATCTTAGACCTGTTCGAGACGTCGCGGGTTCGATCTCACTCAGTAGACCGGTTCAGCTGCGTTTAGTATAACTAACTCACGACTATACCAATAAATTAAATGTGTTACGACAAACCTGTACTGTCGTCGTAAAGATAGTTTGTTTAACGACACCACTGGAACACATTGATTATCAATCAATAGTTATTGGAATGCAAACGAACGGTGATATTTACACTTTGTCAAAGTAGGAAATGTTGCATCCATATACATGTAGGCTACCGTTACCGAATAACGGCAAGGGAGCCTTTATGTGCACTTTCCTACAAACATGATTGCACACACCACGGCCTTTGGTGGATCAGTCATGGATCATTGTTTGGAATGGAAAATAACCCAACGTGTTCCCCTGAGGAGAATTGATCCCTAGACCTATGGAACGGTCTGGTCCTGAACCACGTCCCTCTGCTAACTGTTGTCATTGCGAGCGATTCATACGAACCTTTCAGTTCTTTAGATTGTATCATCATTCCGCCTGGCTCGTTGGCCTTCACCTGTTCATAGTCTATCCTCACGTTCAGACTATCCTTGGCGTACAGAACGACCAGCGTGTTGAATCTGTCCTTCTGAAAACGCAATCATTGTACACACATTCAATACATATAGAATCATGTATACATAGTCTATCCTTACGTTCAGGCTGTCCTTGGCGTAAAGAACGACCAGCGTGTTGAACCTGTCCTGAAAACGCAATCATTGTACACACATTCAATACATAGTCAACCATACACGAGTGGTCGTTAACACAAGCAAGTTTGCATGAAATAATAACATTTGAACATTCTATTCATATTGGTAATAGTTAAGTATAACTTATTTACGTGGTTCTATCCAGTTAAGGTCCAAGCACGTCTGCCACGGCCACGCAGTCCAACTGCCTGTTCACTAAAAAAAGTTAGTGTCAGTATGATAGAGGAAACCCGTTACTCCTGTTTGGTAAGAGGCAGGGGATCTTTTATATGCAGTTTTCCACATGTGGGAAAATTTACAACTTACATGTATATGGTAACAACAATCATATTTTTGTCAAAACCTGTGAAATATAGAGGGGTCATAACCCTCGCTATCCGCCCCCTCACCCCCACCTATGTTCCGCGTTCCCCGTTCTCTTCTGTTATACGCAACTCGCATCACATCATCACGTGGTGGCGCTTTTCGCGCCGAATGGTGAACGATTCTTTTTACCATACAATTTGCTTTAAGATGCATTGTTGCACTAAGACATGATAATGTTGACGACAAACCTTGTAGGGTACTACGACCTGAGCACCTATCTTGTTATGTGTTGTTCTGAATATAACTCTGAGAATATCTTTCTTCAATACTGTCCACGATTTGTCCAGGAAGATGAGTAGTGACGGACGTCCAGGTTGTTGTTTCGTACCGCAGTTAGATATCAGCACCTACAAACGCATTCAACCAGCAAGCGATTAGTAGAGTACACTTTATCTTCGATATTATATACTATATATTTATGTTATTCTGACGACAAATGTGCAGTTCAGCGTTTTTAATTATACAAACGATATATTGTTCACTTTTATCTTTTTGAACTGCTGTGGTTACATGCAGTTATAGAATGTGAAATAAAATACTATATACATGTATCATTGTTTGAATTTCCCATCGGTTCTGTCTTGTGCAGAGGTTCGCTTTTATCTTATATATAATTATGTTATATCAATTAATTAAAGAATGACGAAAAATAACCAATAATAATACACTTTCTTGTTGATGCCGTTTCGTGCATTGGAATACAAGTACGGCTTGTTGTTCTGGTCAACTATAGATCTATTATCTATACTGGTCATTACAATGACATATGACTTCTCTTGGTCAACTATAGAGCTATACTGGTCATTACAATGTCATATGACTTCTATGACCTGGATGTCCTTGTCCGACTCATCTTTAAACCGTATCTGCAGTTGTATCTCGCGTCCGTACGGCGCGTTCTTGTACCTCCACATCTTCAGCTGCGACTGGCTGTTGAAGATGCCCAGGCCGTCCTTGTACTTGATTCTGTACGGCTTGTAGGCGAGTGGCAGACTGTACATGATCTCATCTGTGCTAAACGTCAGCGAATACGCAGCCTGACATTCTGAAACAAACAGCTGGCATAATATAATCACTGACTTTAGCATCAAACGTGTCCACTTTGCTGCATCACCTTGGAAGTGTTCGAATTAATTAGGTGAATATAGTTTGGCGACGTATTCGTACTATGTACAAAAAGCAAGTTTACGTAATATAATGACATTAATTAAAGTTTTACATTTCTGTTCATATTTATATTCTTATAATAAATGTATGCAATTATGTAGATAAACAAGGTCAGTGTTTTCGCTTCTGTTTATATGCGTATAGAGCCCATTGATTAATTTAGCATAAAATCAATCTTTGCTCCTGTCACCATTTGTTTAAACTGTGCTTCATGTAGGCATATTTGTACTGTGATGACCTCTGTGGATACTGAGGTTCGA
>JAULBR010089216.1:0-12589 GCA_032355825.1 Melanodrymia aurantiaca
TAGCTTTTTTTTAGTCCCCCCGGTAGTGGAACGAAATCCTATTTCTAGGCACATATTTCAGCTCAGCCGACGGCCTATCATAAACATTAAGATCTAACCTTTTCAGCAAATTCGAAGTTGGCGATACATATTAATAATTATTAGTACAGCAGTTTCGGTAATGATTTCTGTACTTAAGAAAAATAAATATTTATTAAATCGACAAACATTATTGAAAATATGTTTAGCCTTTATTCGTTCGGTATTAGAATATGCATCTGGAGTGTAGGAAGACAATAATAATTATTGAAGCATAGCAACTACATGTAGATAGAAACAGCCACCTTAATCACTGGTCTGCCCAAATGTGCATCTACAAGTCTTTGTACTACGAAACTGGATTAGAAACATTTACTTTGAGGTATAAAATTTTCAAAAGCTGTGCAAACTTATTTATGATATGGCACTTGATTTTTTAATACACAGTATTCCTCGAACTCTTAAACACCTTAAAGAAAGAATCCCTCGAACCCTTACACACCTTAAAGAAAGAATCCCTCGAACCCTTAAACACCTTAAAGAAAGAATCCTTTTCATGCTGAGGAATAATAGTAACTGTTGTTATTATTATTATTACATGTATTATTATTATTATTGGCGTCTATTATGGAAAAAGCTTAGCCAGTTGGAAAATTTCTGCTGTGCCTAATCCATTTGTTTTTTAAAAGTAATAAAATATGTTCCAATCAATAGTATTCCTCTCTTGTACATGTAGGTCACTGACCAGAAAACGTCCATTTATAGACAGGCGAGGAAATCACAATTTGACGTTATTAGGTTAAGTAAAGTAAAAAATTGAGGTTTTGCAGTAATGGAGATTCTTTATGTCGGTGTGCGAAATCACCATCAGTGGCCTTACGTGACCAAAACACATGTATAGTTCTGGTGCCGTTTTTCTTAAGTTTTGACTTAAGTTTCATTAAATTGAATAAGGTACGACAACAACATAAGCTTAAGTTTTTGTAGAATTCTTCAGACACCTCAGTAGGAAACTTAAGTAAAAAAACGTCCAAAACTTATATAGATCTAGGGGTTATTAATATTTTTCTCAGAACTCAAGTCACAATTGTAGAGACTTAAGTTTTTTATTAGACTTAAGTCTTATTTCTGTCTTAAGTCGCTTGATAAATACCGCCCCTGGTGTTTAATGTATCAAGCACATGGCATGTCCTCCTTAACATATACATTAACGGCACAGTTCCGAGTTTAAAACAAATGCCACCCGACGTGCATACCAAATTCCATTGTAACAAGTTTCCTGCTAATAGGTCCTTTTCTTTTCTATTAAAATGTCCTTGCATAGAATATCAATATTGTGTTTGTGGTCATCAAATAGCATTAGATGCGCAGTTACTGTCGTATCTGTCTTAATACTCGGCAGTGGTCCTTTAACAGTGCCGTGGTCCTATTACTGGATCTCCATTCAAAAATAAGAATTCCTAAAAGTAGTGGCCTTTATAGTGGGTGGCCTTAGAAACGGTTGGGCTTTTGTATTTAGGTACGTATAACAGACGCTTGGAGGTAAAACGTCTATTGTATTATTTTGACGTGGTATCTCGGTACATGTAACAGACGATTTACGGTTAAACATTTTTCTATTTTGGTGGGGTCTCATGGTACGTATACCAGAGTATTGACGGTAAACATCCTCTTTTGTTGTGTTCGTATGGTCTCACGGTACGTGTAACAGGATTGACGGTAACACTTTCATTTGTTATTTTGGTGGCGTCTCATGTACGTATAAGATACGTTTTACGGTAAAACTATTTTCTTACTTTGGTGGGGTTTCACGGTGCGTATAGCAGACTGTTGACGGTAACATTCCATTTTGTTAAATTTGATGGGATATAGCGGTACGTATAACAGACTATTGACGGTAAAACTTCCATCGAGTTATCGTACGTAGTAATCAAATTCCGCACAGTGTTTCCTTTCAGGTCCTAATTACGTTGATCTGAAAAGTGTGTTAACGGAAGCGACATTCAAATGATACATCCGAAGACCATCGAGAAGGATTACTGCAGCAAATTCAAGTCATTTAACAACAGGACACGTAGATTTCCACCAAGCCCAGCCATTATGGGGTTTTGGTCCTACAAGATCAATTGAAATGACCAGCGGCCTTAATGGCCGGTCTGCAAAACAAAATGCACTAATTCCTTTTGGACAGAATGGAATTTCTTCCTATATTGAGGCATAATTCCGTTGATGTGGAATATAACTGTCTCTGTGTCTCACTTCGGTCTCCGTGGTGTTGTGGTTAGACCACCGGGTCAAGACTGGTAGGTATTGGATTCGAATCCTATACACGTGGCTTGGGAGTTTTGGAATCAATGATGTTATGAGGGGTACACGGAGGATGAACGTATCCTTCTTAACAGTCCACAACCATTTTTGTCTTTTCTTGTGTTATTGTTTGCCCACGAAACTGTGAGAAATAGGCCAAAGTAAGGTTTTGTGCCAGACATCTGTGTCAGTGATGTGTCATATAGGGTCACATATCAAGTATAAAGCCTAATAATGTATTAAATGGTTTTATACATCAATATAACCATATAATTATATAAAGTAAAATATGCATTAATACAATCAGTATAAACTTGTGCTGTGAATAAGTAAGTATAGGCGATGAAGACCTCCAGACAGACATTCGTTCTGGATGACGTTTCAGACCTGATCAACACAAGGTTAGGATTCTACAAATGCCCCGGCACATTAATTTTGTTTCTACTAATCTTTGAAGACATGTTATTAATTAATTTGCGAATCTCAGCGGACCCAATCAGCTCCGAGAAAATGGAGACCTGAGTCATGGGATAAGTTTGCCCTTCCGGCACGCGGACGTCTCGCGCTCGGCTTTTGCAGACGACATCGTCCATATTGATATATTGACGCATTAAGCGAGAAGAAAACAGTGTCTTTAACGACACCTCTGGAACACATTGATTATAAATGAGCGGTTATTGGATGTCAAACACACGGTTATATTGACACTCGGTCAAAGAGGAAACCCGCTGCCGCCATATAGGTTATTCTTTTTCGAATAACAGTAATGGCTATTTTTTATGTGCCCTTTCTCAAAGACAGGACAGCACACACCATGGAATTTGATAAGCCAGTCGTGTATCACAGGCAGGAACGGAAAATAGCCCATAACATGTTTTGCGCTGTGGAGGCTCGATCCCTCGACCCATCCCGCCACAGGCTCTACCTCATGACTACGTCCTGCCCCAGCCGGCACGTGGACGCCTCGCGCTCGCGTATGGCAGACAGACGACATTGCCCATATTGGTATACTTCGTGAAGCATCCGCCTTTTGCCGCATTAAGCGAGAAGATACAGACCATATAACTGCATTAGAGTCGAAATTCCGTTATAAATAAAACATTTCACTCGTAGTGATTTTGTTAATTCGGAGAGATTGTCAATTTGTCTTCCTGCTAGCTGTTACAGTGTAAGTGCTCAACAATCCCTTTCTTCCAATGTTATGATTAGGTTTTTCCGCATCCATAATTTAATTTGTGCTAGCTTTAGTTGAGATTTTCCACTCTTACCACTGAGCTGTTTCTAAATGTGACCATAAGTGCAAGGATATCAATCGTCATACTTCCTTATTGTATTTCGCAGTTAAATATAGATTTAAATAAAGTTTGTATGTTTAACGACACCACTGGAACACATTGATTATTAATCAGCGGTTATTGGATGTCAAACGCACGGTTAAATCAGGACTTAGTGACAGAGGAAACCCGTTACCGCCACGTACATGTAGGATACTTGTCTTCGAATAGCAGCAAGGGATCTTGTATGTGCACTTTCCCACAGACATGATAGCGCACACCACTGCCTTTGGTGGACAAGTCGTGGATCACTGGATGGAATGGGAAATAACGCAACGGTCCACTGAAGAATATCGATCCCTCGACCTATCGAACCTCAGGCAAACGCTCTTACTCTGAGCTACATCCCGCTCCCAAATATTATAAACTTAACGTTGTTTTTGATACCATACTAGTATTAAAATAGATATACTGCCATCTTGATTTTAAATGCGCCCATTATTGCCAAAAAAAATTGTTGTTATATTAAATTTCCCTTGACTCTGTTTTATACAGGGATTCGCACGCGGCTATGTTAATGTTCCTGTTTACATTTATTGCTTTTGTTTTCCCTTACATCGAGTGTAACACAAGCCAAATTGCAATTGCAAAATTGCTGATAATACTATATATTAAATTGACTTCGAAGCGAGTGTTTGACAGTACACATCATAAACACGGTCAATTTGGCGGTGGTTGGGGGAGCGGGGAGTGGTAAAGAACGAACGGTTATGTTTTTGGACTGCAGATCTCCTCGGGAATTGATTCAATATGTTCGAATTCAAACTGTTCACAGGTTTGTTTTTTCATTTCCAAGGTAATCAATCTACAGCCAATATGAATTACGTGTGTTTTTATTGCTCAAGCTCACGCCCAAGAACATCATTATGTACTTTAGAGCAGAGATAAATTTGCAGTTTTATGGTGCAGCGTTATTATGCACGTAATACTTTTTTTTTATGTTCTATGGCTTATTTTTTCGATTTGTTCTCTCACCTACGCCCACAATCACCTCAAGTGGATCCCGACTGAAATCTGCAATTAGCTAGCTCTAACTGCTGTGGCACCATGCATGAACCCTATAACCCACAGTATTATGAAACTGAGAAAATTGCAGTTGAAATTAGGTCATTGTAATTCTGATACTTGTGGACCACAAATGGGCTTAACTTTTGCAAAACCTTATGCATAACATCCTTTTATGGTTTGAAAATGATCTCATGATAATCTATCATAACTTTGCAAAAATTGCCAAATAAATATGAAAATATGATTTTATATATTTTTTTCAAACACTACTGTCACCTATATGTAAGATTGTTTTTACTCATGATTTTCATAATTATACAGTGTATATATTTATAAGTGCAATGTCCATTCATGTTAATACATGTATCTCAATAAATGTGATTGTGTGTGTTATCAGGTTCATGCATGGTGCCACAGACTTATATTCGTGCTTATGTCCAATTAAGGTTTAATGCCTAACTACAATGTAGGAATCCTAGTCCAAACACTTTTTCTTACCTTAACTCTATGACTTGTAGGTAATATCTTGTTTTATGGATCAGACTATTTGTTTCATTTATTTTATTATTTTATTCATTTTGTTATGATATAACCGGACTTGCAATCCGGCCGGACTTGCGTTCCTTTTACACTGGTCCTATAGCATTATACAATATACACATGTACATTGTTTCAGACCTATATTCCTACGGATTACTATTCCTTTTGCACTGTTACTGCGATTCGAATCTAGTACAGTGTACATACAATGCAGTCTAGAACCTGATGGTCTAATACCACTACACCATTGAGACCGTTAGAAATCTGGAGTACATTAATATGACATTAAGTAGTTTTCTTCTCAATCTGCAGTGTCCTAAATCATGTGCATAATGTTTAATCGAACTTCGTTTAACATGTAACTGGTAGAAGCGTAACACTGCTCCGTTCACGTGTAAACCCGTCTTTCAGTTGAATTAACGAGGAATTATCAGCAAGTTTTAAAACCGCTCTTTCTATTTTAAGCAAGGAATGTTAAACCTCCTTTTATTGACTGATACCAGAACATGGTTTCCGGCCTTCTGCTGTTTTCTTTAATGTAAAATGTTTTTGCGTTGGTCAGACCTCCTGAGGGCGCTGGTTGTCGACCAAAATGGCCAGATTAATCTTTGATTGAATTTTTTATTAGTATTGATTTGTGTGTGTGTGTGGATCAAACATATTTTTTCCGAAGTTACTGACCAGCTGGCCACACGATTATAAAATACAGTCCAATCTGCATGTTATCGTTGTCATGGTGTTATTAAAGGCAGCAGGGGTTTCTTCAGTGCCATACGGAGTTGGGTGACCCTACTCCTCGCCTGTTTAACTAAGCGATTTGATTTATTGTAAGGAAATTGTAAGCGCTTTGATTTAATGTAAGACCTTTGTAAGGGCCTTCCTTATACACAGTTGTTTGTCCTTGCACAATGTATAATACATAATCCATCAAATTTGTATTCATGGATTTTACATAACATTATAATGTTACTGTTGAATGTGTATGGCTAATGGTGTATTTTTACCTACGTCTTATTGCTTTCAATATCAATATATGTACATGTATATCCAATGCGCTTGTAGTACTTAATATGGTCTTTGGACTGTGTCTGGCATTAGATAAAGATAAAGCTTGTTTGTTTAACATAGGCTAATCTTCTTCTAATAACAGCAAATCATCTTTTCTGTGCACTTTCCCCACAGACAGGATAGCACACACTATTGCCTTTGACGGACCAGTCGTGGCTCACAGGTTGTAACGGGACATAACCATTACCTACAAATCTTTGCGTTGATGTAAGCAAAAACAACAATAAAGTAATCTTATGTATGTATGTGTGACTTGGACTAAGAATCCTATATTATTGTAGTAGGTCCGATAACAGTATACATTGTTTTGGACCTATTATTATTCCTGTTATTCCGTTCATACACCGGCACTAGGGTGCCAAATCCATTGCTCACAGCGCGTATGCGCATAAGGACGGTTCAGAACAAATATGGTCACGTGGTCGATGTCTGAAATTGTCTTTGTTCAGATGTACTGGTGTATTGTCTTTTACCGTCGCTTTTTATTGTTCCCTTGCGTGTGATTTACACATAGCCATGATAATGTCTTATATTTTATGTATTACCCCCAGCGAGTTCCGCCCCAACGTTATCGAGAATTTATAATTAATTGGTTAATTAATTTTTTTTTTTATTTAGAAATACGTCAACCATTATAATCGTTGAACGACGAGGCGTACATTAACCTAAAACGACGTGCTATTTGTTCATTTAGCCAACCATTTGTATTGTGACGAAACGCATGTTCTAATTTGCGTGTGGTATTTCACAACATAGACCGAGGCCATAGGTTACGAAAATAGGATCATGGCGTGATCTGGTACAATTAAGATAATATGACGCTTTGAACGATTGTGTATTTTAAACTTCTGTTTAATGATACAATCATCAATATCCCAAGGGTATCATGAAAACATAGTTCACAAATAATCAAAGATCAGAACGTTGAAATAATAGTTATAACATTATGATGATGTCTGTATGTCTGTATATCTGTCTGTCTGTCTGTCTGTCTGTCTGTCTCCCTCTCTCTCCCTAATTATTTCTGTCTCCGTCTCTCTATCTCTTCTTTCACATATTTTCACACGATTATAAACTCATGTTAATTTTACGGCGTGTTATTACTACACTGTATATCTGTCATGTTTTGTTATAATGTTAATTGTAAAATGTGGGGGGGAGACTTTAATATAGGCACTGCCTGTTGGTCAATCCCCAATGTACGTGTTATGCGTAATAAATATTGCTCAAAAAGAAAAAGCACATTTACTCGAATTGATCGTCTGCCAGACAACCATGGTGCAGTGGTTAACGCTACGGACTTCAGGCTGGTAGGTACTGGGTTCGAATCCAATTCGTGGCATATTGGATTTTTAATCTCAGTATCGACTCCAACCCAGAGTAAGTGCTCCAGAAGGCTCAATGGGTAGGCGTAATACCACTTATACTGACCAGTGTCCACAACTGGTTTAACAAAGGTTGTGGTATGTGATAACCTGTCTGTGGGAAGGTGCATATGAAAGATCCCTTGCTACTTATCAATCTCATCTAACTTCTGTCGTGGGCAGAAAGCCGAGGCGGCAGGACTGTGTGACCACGACAGACGTGCTTGAACCTTAATTGGATATAAGCACGTAAATAAGTTATAACTAACTAACTAACTAAACATCCTTACTGCATCGACACGTTTTGTTCAGCGCGGATATGGCACGGAGTGGGTTCAACTAACACTTGATTAGCAGTAGATTTACCATTTTTCATAAATATCAATATTGGAGGTTAATTTTTTCAATAAGGAAAAACGAACGCTCTAGCAGATAATCATAAATAGGGTTGGGTGGTGGGGGTGGGGGTGAGGGTGGTGGCGAGGAGGGATCTATCACCACTGATTTTGAAGGGGATTTATTAAGCAGGGATTTATCGAACCATCAACAGTACTTGACTCTAGCTTGTACCGGTATATGATTTACATTCTATCAACACAAAAATCGCTTAGTATTAGATACACGTTTCCGCTCTGCTGCATCTCCAGATAATAGCGTAACCTTAGAAAGTGTGTTAACTATCCAGGTGCAAGTTTTGGCGATCGATTCGTACGTCGTAGACTCAGCATACTAATAATAATGATGATATTTGAAATTTATGTTGATGTTTGTAGTCATAAATGTATGAAATTGTGTAGATAAACAAGGACAGTGTTTTCTCTTCTGGTTATATGCAAATTTATTTTCGTGTGGCTGGCTTCATGCCTTCGTCACGTGATCCTGATTTTCGCGCCAACATGGTGAGCGATTCTCTTTAAAAGATACGATTTCGCTAACTGTTTTATCTCTCACTGATTGTTTGGTGGTGACCTACATTTCAGTGGTACGCCATTCTCCTGGACCAGACAGCGCAGTATAAAGGAATCAGAGCTCGTCTGGGAAACGCCTTCACAGTGAAAAGACATTTTGAAGTATGTATTCAATTGTCCAACACAAAACGTTCAAAAATAGTAAAGGGAAAAGTGTTCAATGGTGAAATACACTATACATGTATAAGCCAAACATTGATGTACTAATCGAATATTAAATAACCTCACATCATGGTTCACAACATGCAAAGTTTATTGAATATTACATTTCAGTAACATAATTTCTGTGTTTACACATACATTTCAATTTGGAAACACTTTATTAATTTGAATACACTTTATTAGGTAACATCCAATAGCCAATGTCTTTTTTTGTGCTGGGGTTTCGTTAAATTTTACTTCATTATTATGTATTTTAAGGTATTGGTGGGGAAATGGGAGAAAATGGTATTATGTCAGAGCGGTCTTAAAAATCTAACCTGGTAACAACCATTTTTTTTATAAATATGTTTTGATATATTATTAGAATAAATAGGTGAAAATGAGCATACTTTAAATGTTAGAAGTAGTTGTAGCGTCAGCCTTTAACAAATGCTGGATTTGTGCTTATGTTTATTGATCAATCCAAATGTATTATCAAATCCCAATCAATGTACATGTAGTGTTTTTATCATATTTACAGAAAGCCATAGAACTCCACCCAAACGATGCCGTGTCATTGCATTCCGTCGGTTATTGGTAAGTATTACTTTATAACACCGCATTCCATTGGTTTCATTGGTTTCTTAACACAGCATTTGATTGGTTACTAGTCAGTAATGTTTCTTAACACAGCATTTGATTGGTTACTAGTCAGTAATGTTTCTTGACACATCATTTGATTGGTTACTAGTAAGTAATGTTTCTTAACACCGAATTTGATTGGTTACTGGGGAGTATTATTTCTAAACATCGTAATGGCTCTTTTATGCGCACTTTCCCACAGACAGAATAGCACACACAGTCGTGGATAAATGGTTTGGAACAAAAATAACCCAATGGGTCAAGTGAGGAGGATTGAGCCCTAGGCGGACGCTCTTGCCCCGCTCCCAGTTCGTATTGTGTTTCGCAATAACTATTGGCACTTCCGACCTCGGTTGCTTACAGCGCCGTCTATTGGATTAGTTCCATAATGATATTGCAGTGATGATATTCCTTTCAAGGCAAACAGACTAACATTTGTTCTCATTTGGTGCGAGACTGTCATGTACGTCATTCGGATGTTCGCTAATTCATTTACAAGTATTTGTACATGTTTTTTTTATATCATGTCTACAGCTTGTCTACAGTAAAGGAAATTATGTATTCACGTGCTTTGACAGGTGGAATCGCTCGGTTTTACGTGCCTTTGGGGAACACATATTGCAGTCATCTTACTCAGGGCAGTTGTTGAACTGTTGTTCTGTTTGTAGTCGTTATGTCCTGGCTGTTAAACCTAAATGTTTCCAAGATGTCTTTAAATTCAGGCGCTTGATTAATGTGGCGGCGGGAGAATGGTGGATGGGGTAGTCAATAAGTGCCACAGACAGGACAGTGCATACCACATACTTTGACGTACAAGTCATGGACGACGCGCTTGAACAGGAAAATCCTAAGCTGAATAATGAATTCTTGTAATCTTGTGTCCGGACACCTCGCCGGGTTTGTGTATTTACTGAATAACGAATTATTGTAATCTCGTGTCCGGACTCCTGGCCGGGTTAGCGTATTACTGAATGAGTTTGTTTGTTATTGTAGGTGTTTGTGTATTACTGAAGGAGTTTGTTTATTATTGTAGGTGTTTCGCTTTCGCTGATCTGGCTTGGTATGAGAGGAAGTTGACAGAGGCGTTGTTCTCTTGTCCACCGAGATCGACTTATGAAGAGGTAATCATAATAATAATAATAATAATATGGGATTATAAGACTAACAGTGATTAACGTATCACCCTACCGGCCTCCGTGGTGTTCGAATCCCGCGGGTGGGTCTCACTTTCCGACTCCAACCCAGAGTGAGTGCTCTGCCATGCTCAATGGGTAGGTGTAATACCACTTATACCGACCACTGTCCACAACTGGTTTAGCAAAGGCCGTGGTATGTGCTAGCCTGTCTGTGGGAAAGTGCATATGAAAGATCCCTTGCTACTTATCAATTTACTAACACTAACTTCTGTCGTGGACAGACAGCCGAGGCGGCTGGACTGTGTGACCACGCAAGACGTGCTTGAACCTTAGTTGGATATAAGCATGTAAATAAGTTATAGCTAACTAACGTATCACGCTTCTTGGATTATTTTTTTACGTTAACACTCCGCGTTGTAGGTAATCTTTCCTTTTATGTATCAAGTTATTTGAATCATTCCGTAAAAAATAATTTTATTATTTAATCCAGAGGAGGGCGTATTATAACTTCGGCCTGAGGTTCCATAGATCGAGGCTCTGTGAACCCGTTGGGTTATTTCCCGTTCCACCCAGTGATCCAAAGACCATGGTGTCTGCTATCCTGTGGGAAAGTACACATAAATGATAAAAGACCCCTTGCTGTTATTGGAATAAGAGTTACCTTGTCACCAAGTGTCGAAATAACAGGGTGTTTAACATCCAATAACCGCTGATTACTAATAAATGTGTTCCAGTGGTGTCCTTAAGCAAACAAACTTTATGTTTTTTATCTACTGGTATCCGTGGACTAAAAACGACAGTGATTTATAATATCATGTTCCATAATTTTTTATGCAAAAAACATTTAACTTGACATAGTTTAGTGTGACTTGACCACGATGCATTGCTAGACCAAGATAATAAAATTATAGTAGACCTAACATTTTGACGTTATTTATATTATACTATTTATATTTACGGATATTCATCAATGAGTGTGTTTTTCTAATTGTAGGCATTGACGTACTTCGAGAGAGCGGAGGAAGGTAAGCTGTGACATTATTATACATTGTGTCTTTCTCGTCATGCAAACGGTAATAGTAGCTTAGTGTGTACTTCTGCCTAAAATAAGTTATCACATGCCACATTTTGTAAACCAAAGTGCCAACAATGAATAATTTCGTTTTGACGACTGTGGAAAAATACGTGGAAGACTGAGTCCATATAATATTAGCGCAACAAATTATTTTCGCCACACAACCACAATTTGGATGACCAGAAACAGATGTTTTATTAAGCAAGACTATACAGATGCCGAATGATAGAACAAGCAAATATTTAGAAAGAACATTCAGACAGATTTCACTATTTCGTGTTTTATTTCCACTTTCGTAACGGAATACAAGAAAAAAAAATATTTTACTATTCTCTTTCGAATATAGCTATTTTTGGCATAGCGGAATAGTGTATAGTTCGACTCCTGATAAGAAAATGTCTATTTTAACTTTAAAAAAATAGTTCTGTTAGCCAACACTAACTTCTGTCCTGAACAGGCATGACAGACGTGCTTGAACCTTAATTGGATAAATGCACATAAATAAATTATAACTAACTAACATAGGGTGGCATTCGTCTTAAAACTCGAGAGTGTGCCTTTAATGTCTTCTTGATATTGAAATATCTGATTATCTTTTATTCCATACGTAAGTGAATAACTCCTATAATATTCGTTGTACACAGTAATACTAATGATGTTATCTTCACTCGACTTTCAGCTGAACCTAAATTCTTCGCCATGAATCTCGTGATGCTAGGAAAAACTCATCTCCGACTTGGCAACTACGCGAAAGCTACCGAGTATCTGACCGAGGCGTTCGGCTTTCCTCGGCTGTGTCCCGATGACGAGGAGGTAAGCCGATCAGTACAGGCGGAAACATTCGTGTATTTCCGTAGTACTGTCATCTTTGGCGTTACAAGTTTGTATAGTTGTATCTGAGGCGTGTTCAGAGACGCGATATTTCGCATAAACTCGCGTGTATTTTAACTGGTACCAATCGTGTTCTATCATATCACATTCATTTAAT
>JAULBR010089227.1:0-22727 GCA_032355825.1 Melanodrymia aurantiaca
GTATTTGTATTATTATGATTATTTGCTCCTGTTAACTTCGTCCTACCATTGTATATATGTTTCCTCATATGCCGTAGTGTAATAAATTCTTGTCTTGTCTTGTCTTGTCATATATGTAGCAATCATTATGCGTTAAACTCTATCCAGCCATGTTATATAATCTATTTACGTGCTTTTATCCAATTAAGGTTCAAGCAGGTTTGTTATGGGCACGCAGTCCAGCTGCCTTGACTGCCTGTCCAGGACAGATGTTAGTGGGTTTTTAAAAGATTTTTTTTTAACAGAAGTTAGTGTTAGTATGAGAGGAAACCCGTTTCTCCAAATTGATAAGTAGCAAGGGATCTTTCATATGCACTTTCCCACAGACGGATTAGCACATACCACGGCCTTTGTTAAACCAGTTGTGGACACTGGTCGGTATAAGTGGTAATTACACCTACCCATTAAGCCTGGCGGAGCACTCATTCTTGGTTGGATTCGGAAAGTGAGATCCACCTGCGGGATTCGAACACTGTTCCTACCAGCCAGGTTACATGCCCGTGGTCAGTTGCCTCCTCCCTCCCCAACCATTGACCAAACCGTCGATTCCCAACATTAATAAGTTAAAACTTATTATCAAACATCATACGGCTCCTCTCTCCGTGTCATGATGATGGAATAATTATATTTACTCTGGGTGAGTTTATCGTTGGGATTGTAACTGGGTATCTGTGTTATGCCTACATTTAGTCCGATAAATCTTCACTTTAACTTGTTTTATGTCGGTCGGTAGTTTAAACTAACAACCGTTATGAAAATAGTTTAAGTTGAAGATCTATTTGAGTAGCCTGTTTTATTCCGTGCTATCAACAGCATATATAACTTAATACCCCTTCATAAACTATACTAAACTATACTATAAACTACGTTACCGGCCCGCATGGGAAAAACCAGAAATAAAGTACCAATTTTAATACAAAACCAAAATATCTAATCCATTATTAGAAAATAATTATTAAAGTTAATTGTACAAACATAGCTGCTAAACAGGACAAATTCCGCACGTGCCTACAGACTCATACACGTGCCATATGTCAAAACTTTCCATTGGTCAACAAAATCTCATTGGCTCCAATTGAAAAATACATTACGACAACTAATTCCCGATGTATTGCGAAATGCGGGAAACAATTTGCTTTTAATAGTCTACCTGATGCCTGGTGTGTAAATTACTGGTTTTGCGGCGTTCGAAATGGTTGGATTATTGACAGTTTGTATCGGTGTATAGTAAGAGATGGCCGATCGTATTTATTGTAAAAATAATATTATGTAACTGGGGGTGGAGGAGGCGTTTATTTGTCTATCCCTTGAGTTGTGCAGATTATATGGGTGTGTAATTCAGTGTATTACTTGTAGAATCAAATTAAATCAAACAACCAGATCACCATTCTAACGTATGGGTGTTGACCGACAATTATTATATTAATCGATTTCCCACACATTTTCGTGTCCATCGTAAAAATGGATAAACGAGCTCCCGAGTTCATTTGTAACTCAATAAAATATGTCTGAGCGATATCTGAATGACATCTCTGGCTTGATGTATGTTTGTATATGTGGCTTTGGACAGAACATATTTGCGTTAACTGTGCAGAATCGCACATCGTCTGTGAATGGTATGCACTTGTATTATGCTGAACGACCACCCATGTTCCACAGCAAATGGCACCCAGAGGAACAACTTCAGATGTATATGAGATGCCACACGTAGGCAATATAACCATTGAAACAAATTTAGATAATAAAATATTAAAATGTGTTTGTTTAACGACGAACCAGTGATCAACGACTGGTCTATTAAAGGCCGTGATGTGTGCTATCCTCTCTGTGGGAAAGTGCATTATAAAAAATCCCTTCCTATTATTCGAAAAAAGAGTAGTCTATGTGGCGGCAGAGGGTTTCCTCTGTGACCAAGTGTCGATATAACCATACGTTTGGCATCCAATAACCGATGATTAATAATCAATGTGTTCCAGAGGGGTCGTTAAACAAACAAACAAACAAACAAACAAACAAACAAACAAACAAACAAACAAACAAACATTATCTTTAAGTTTAACGACATTACTCAGATAGATAGTTCTTCCTTCAAACGGTTTATATAAGCTCAATTATCAGTATCCAGCAGAAATTTAAAAACAGTTTGATCGTAGATCTGTCGGACTACAGTGACTACGAAAATAATATTGAACATGGTGGCAGCATTTAACACGGTCAAACAATAAAAGCAATATACACGTTATAAAGGTGGATACAAAACCAGGATTTTTTTCGAAATTAGTTTGTAAATGGGGAGAGGGCGTGGGCAGTACTCCATGGCATCCGCAGCACTAGCTACACCATGCGATTAGCCGCAAGGGATGTTTAATCTGCACATCACATGGACATGATAGATAGACATACTAGTCCACAAAGGAACATAATAACCGATCTGTAATATTCTGACGTCGGTTATTATATTCATTTATGGACTAATAGACATACGACAATCTGAGATCCCCTCAGGTGGACATTCTAACCACGCAGCTAAATGATTATCCCAGTCATCACGTGCACGTTACAATAGAACAGGTCCAGAAGGCTATGGTGGAAGAACATAACGGGCGTTTTTCTACTCAATAGTTTAATTAAATGTGACTGCGCTCCAGACTAATAATGATGAATACCAATAAACCAATGCGAAGCGGGCGAGACGTAGCGCTGCGTAAGAGCATCTGTCTGAGGTTCGATGGGTCGAAGGATCGATTCTCCTTGACAGTAGACTCGTTGGGTTATTTCCCGTTCCAACCAGTGATCGACGATTGATGCATTTAAGGCCGACGTGCGTGTGTTATCCTGGGGCAGTATTTATCAAGCGACTTAAGTCAGAAATAAGAATTAGGTCTAAGAAAAAACTTACGTGCTTAAGTTGTTTGATAAATACCGCCCCTGTATAATATGGGAAATTACACGTACATGTATATGGTCACTTGCTGTTGTTAGGTGAGAGTAACCTTTGTGGTGGCAGCGGGTTTCTTCTGTTACAAAGTGTTGATATAACCGTGTTTAACATCCAACAACCGCTGGTTAATAATCAATGTGTTCCAGTTGCGTTGTTAAACAAACAAATGTAATAGTCCGATAGATCCTCGTTCAGGGGTATTCTTTCATACCGGTCATAAAATATATTGATACATTTTAATTTGATTAAACATTACGTTTGTTATGTACAGTAAGTTAACATTGTGCTTATATGTATGAATTCGGGATCACTACCTACCTAACTCTTCAACCAGGGAGAGCATACTAAGATATATCTAATATCTATCGGAATTCTGCCCCATCGTTAGTCATGTGGAATCATAAATTGCAATCATGTGATGAGAAATGGTATGAGACAGATGAAGTTGTAAAGATCAAAACAGTGTCAATATCTATCACTTGCAGCCACTGACTTTGTCACTTCCAACTGCTGTAGCGCAGCGGAAGAGCATTCGCCTGGATGTTAGATGGGTCGAAGGATCGATCCTCCTCAGGGGACCCGGTGGGTTATTTTGCGCTGCAACCAGTGATCCACAAGTGGTTTATCAAAGGCCGTCGTGTCTGCTTATCCTGTCTGTGCACATAAAATATCCCAAGCTGTTATGCGAAGAAGAGTAACCTATGTGACGGCAGCGGGTTTCCTCTATGACCAAGTGTCGATATAACCGTGCTTTTGACCTCCAATAACCTCTGATTAATAAGCAATGCTTTCCAGAAGTGTCATTACAACAAACAACATTTAACATACACTTGAAGTATGCTATGCCATAGGTTTCGCAAGAATCAAAATACACCAAAATGATATCCCTGTAATTTGTAAAGGTCACACTGTCTGTCATGGTTGTGGAAAGTTTCACTGTGATATGGGCGTGATAGCTGGGGATTGCCACATGTTGTGATAGTCTGTAATAAAACGAGTCTGTTTCTTCAAACTCCGTTCAGTGGAAGACGTCGCAACGTGACATGGAATCGTCGATTCTTCATTACGCCATGTTTACAATGAAAACAACCTCATCTGCGTTTCCCATAGCGATCCACTATGCAGGCTGTGTTGCGAAATCTGGTTTAATCATTAATACAAAGTAAAATTGTTCAAGAGACATTCCTGAGATTAAAACGGATGCGGCCGTACGCGCTATCTAATGCTATTGTAACATGTATCCGGCTAATAGAGCCTTTTGAAGTATTATATAGAAATTATAACGTTCTTCTTTTAGCATATCAATATCTGTATTTCCAATTTGTTTCTTGTCACGCAAATATGGGCTTTTTCCTACAATAATGTTTATGGTAACGAAGTATTGTAGAATAGCGTCCAAGGACTATAATATGTTTCTGGTCTTTCAAGTTGCTATAGTAGCTTAATATGTTCTTTTGTCTCAAATAATTTGTATCATACTAAAGGGCCATACTAAGACACTACAAGCGTATTGGATATACATGTACATAAATTATATTGATATTATAAGCAATACAATGTAAGTAAATGTTAACTTTAATAAATAGAAATGCTTTATTAGCCGAAAATGTGTTACAAATAACATTAGATGTGCACTTCAGGTGGAAACCATCTTAAAACTCGAGCGTGTGCTTTTAATGAAACTAGTCAATTTTGAAAAGATGTACACAGCAGGTTAGCCATTCGTTTCATGGGGCGAGCGTTCTGATACCGAGACAAAACGTTTTGACACCGATTGAATGAATGTGATATGATAGTACATGATCGATACCAGTCACATAGTTCGCAAGACGCATGACTGAACTTTTTATTCATTGTTATTTTGTTCAAGCTAAATGAAAAAAACAAAACATTTCCAAACTCTATTTAATCGTGCTTGGGCTTCTCTGATACGACGAAACCTGGATGTACAATTAACCTAACAGGCTGCATACCAAATTCTTCCTGACAGCAGTCCTCTTCCTAACCGCGTTACATAAATCTCACAGCATGGACAATTAGCCCCAGCATGGTTCCATTAAAACCTGTTGTGAGTACCAGTGAGGAATGATGATGAACTCTATCCATAGATAGTGACTGTTCGGCCAACATACAGCACAGTGTACCAACAACATGTTTACACCACTACACCGATTACCCATGAAGCATAAACATTAAATAGCGCATGACCGATTCGATCAAACCTGTGCATTGATTCATTAGGAAAACTTGGCAGGTGAGCCACGAAAACACGTCGATAAACATCAGAGATTAAAGCTAGGTATACACTGAAACTTCAGAGATTAAAGCTACGTACACAGGGTAACACCAGAGATTAAAGCTACGTACACAGGGTAACATCAGAGATTAAAGCTACGTACACACTGTAATTTTAGTTCGATATCAATATTGGTTTTTGTCAGTTAGTTAGTATATTTATTTACGTGCTTATAATTATACAATTGAGGTTCAAGCATGTATGTCCTGCTTCGAATGCTTGCCAAGGACAAGCGAGTAAACATGCTGCTTACCACTAAACAACCAAGGGATATTTAATATGCACTTTTCCATTGACAGGACAGTACATGCCACTGCCTTTGTTATACCAGTGGTCGGACACTGGCCAGTGTAAGTGATGTATATTATATCTACCCATTGAGACTTGCGAATTATTCACTATAAGGGTTTGAGCCGGTGAACAATGAATAGAAGTTTCCCGTCTACGCAAATCGCCTTCGCAGTCGGACATATGCAATCAAGCTGTTGTATTTACACGTTTTCTATTTTATGTCGCATTCGCATTCGCATTCGCAGACCGCATACCGCGTATATGGAATCTTAGCTGTATACGGATTTTATGAAACTCACTCGGGCAACACCGAAATATCGACACTCGTCAGTAAATGTAATGAAATGAAGTAAAATTTAACGACACCCCAGCACGAAAAAACATCGACTATCGTCAGTAAAATCAGTATACCGGGTAACACACAAGATGTACATGTATAGTATTTGCTATCATGTCTGTTGGAAAATACATATAAAATATTTCTTCCTGCTAATCGATATGAGTAACCTAAGTCAAGTGTTGAAATAACTGTACGTATCATATTCAATAATCGATGATTACTAATCAATGTGTTTCAGTATTGTCGTTAAACAAAATTGATATATATATCTTCCGTTTTACTTCTTTTTTATGTAGAAGCGGAGTGTAGCTCAGAGGTAGAGCGTCCGCCTGAGGTTCGATAGATCGACGGATCCTCCCTCCTTAGTGGACCCGTTCGGTTATTTCCCGTTCCAAACCAGTGATCTAAGACTGGTCTATCAAAATGCACATAAATGATCCCTTGCTGTTATTCGAAGAAGATTAGCCTATATGGGGCAACGGGTTTTCTTTATGACCAAGTGTCGAAATAACCCTGCGTTTGACATCCAACAACCACTGCTTAATAATCAATGTGTTTTAGTGGTGTCGTTAAACAAACAAACAAACGTTATATTTTATCTTTTTATACCGTTAAAATATACAAACCAAAATAAAATGAAATTATTCCTCTATATCATCAAGATAACACATTATGACATTTCCGTTCAGATTTTTCAATTCCATAATATTCATAATAAAAAATATGACAAATGTACGACATATTACTTTGCACTTTGCAAATAATCTTGACATGAAAGACGGGGGTTTTCAACTTTCAATAGAACCGAGGCTCCAAGTACTAAACACCATGGCAACGCTATTCAGAGTGCACGTGGATGTATTAAATCTACTGTAACATGATTATGCGTGTTAATCGTTCGTGGTTTTATTACACATGCATTGATAGCTGTCGCTAATAGATAACGAGGGAAAGGGACTTGGCTCAGCGGTAGGGCGTTCGTTGAAGCATTTTATCCTCCTCAGTGAAGCCGTTAGATTTTGTCCCGTTCCAACCAAAACGTTTGTTGTGTGTGCTGTCATGTCTGCATGGAAAGTAGACATAAAGAATCAATTTCTGCTATTCAATAAGAATAGGCTATATGGCGGCAGCGGGTTTCTTCCGAGTAGTATATGTGGTGGCAGCAGCGGATTTCTTCCTAAACCACGTGTCAAAGTAACCGGGTGTTTGACAAATATTTCTGGTGATTTTTTTCCTTTTTATTTATTATCTTTTTTAAATAAATTTTGTTACCCCATATGATTGGCAATATCAAGTTTTTTTTTATTGTTTCGACAAAGACAGCTGACAAACAATATGGCTGTGCTTACGATGGGTGCCACCTTTTGCGAACACCTAGCAGTGGTTCGTGAGTCACTCTTGAGTACATGCCACCTTTACTTTGTCATCATATCCCTTCAACTCTGCCTTGTGCAGAGATACGCATTTGGTCATATCAACGTTTTGTCATTTAGATTGCAGCTCTGAAACATAAAACAAAATCCTCACTCTATTAATCATTGTGCTCCAGTGGTGTTGTTAAACAAACCAACTTTTTTTACTATCAGGTACCGCGGAATGAATCTACCATTCAGCATGGATATAAAGCAGAAGTAATCATTGGATGTCCCGCTATTGGAAATCGTTATCAAGTGAACTGTAATCTGTTTGACATTCGTATACAATTGACTCTGCCTCAACTTAATTTGCCATTCAAGTTTATTTTAAAAGATTGGATCTTAATTCATTTGCGTTTTTCCTCACAAACAGTCTCCGAAACGATCACCTGACCTTGAAATTGAGTATGTGAAAAGAATAAATTTTGTCATGCGAAGAGCCAAACAGAATGTTCCTATAAAGAGTATAGCCGGTCATTTTCAAATCGATGCTAGTCAATTAATTATCTGCGATTGAAGAGAATCGCTGGTCGCTATTCAACACTGGACAAAACGTGAACAATAACTGTCAGGATCTTTTCTCGTGAACACTGGTTTTGCTGAAAGCCACTCGTTCAAAATGATTGATTAAAGATATATCGCTGTTCAAGTTTACACCAGGTTATTAAACATAGTGAAACACCCGAATGAACGTACTAGCAAGCCCGTAGCCAATGGTGGGATGGGGGTTTCGGGGGCGGGAGTGGATCAACCCCACCCTACCGGTGACTGGTGGGTTTTTTCAATATTAATTTTTTGGTTTTGTGTGAGACACTTCGTGTCTTACCATAAGCCTACACGACTCCCCCTCTCAAAATCCTAGCTACGGGCCTAGGATTTCCATCTAATGTCTAATCAGACACCCGAGATTCCAGACTTTGAATTGTCAGCATGCAGTCTGAGTGTCGATTAGTTGTGAGGTTTCTCTTGTGTCTCATATTGTTGTAGGCTTCCTGTTGTGTAAAACATACGCCACGTGAGATTAAACACATTTTTATTCCAATATAAAGTGTGTTTGTTTAACCACACCACTTTAACACATTGATTATTAATCCGAGGTTACCGGTATTGGATGTCAAAGAAACGGTTATATCGCCACTTGGTCACAGAGGAAATCCACTGCCGCCACATAGACTACTCTTCTTCCAATAACAGCAAGATATCGCTTGTGTGCACTTAACAGAATTGCACACACCAAGGCCTTTGATGGACCAGTCGTAGATCACTGGTTGAAACGGAAAATAACCAAACATGTCCATTAAGGAGGGTCGACCTACCGAACCTAAGGTGGGCATTATTGTGCTGAGCTACGACCCGCTCCCCTTTCCATTCGAGTAAAACACATCTGATCAGCAGCTGGTTCTTCGTCTTTCACCGATGATGTGACCATAATCCTCATCTGATTTACATGGTACGTTACATTTGATAGGTTGTACATAATGAGATTCCTCTGGGTCATCAACATGGCGTAACGGTCTAAACTAAAAGAAGTCATGTTACGTTTCTTTTGGAGAAGTAGTGTTTCAAGCTGCAACAAATAGCATAGAACTGTTCAAGAATGTCAATAGTTTGAATCGTTTTCCCGGTCTAAAAGAAAAGCTTGTATTAATATACTAGTAGTTTGGTTCATTTAACGTTTCTGTACCATGTTGTTTAAAATTCTAAAATAATATTAGTTAGCTAATACGAAGATTCGTCGTTTTTTTATTAAAACAAAAAATTCTGAAATTAGTACTGGCAAGCTTCATCGTTTTCCGTAATCTTTCAACATTAATGTTTTATTTAAATTCCTTACAGAAGTATCACATTTTGTTTGTTATTTCTAAAACTGTTATCCGTTTCCCCTTTCGTTGAACTAAACTAGAATTATCTACGAATAATAAGACAAGCGCGCTGAATCTCCTAGATTACAAACAGCGTCTGAATGTGTGGTGTAACACACAGGGCAGGTATTTTTAACATTACGTTCCCCGTTATTGGACACCAATTAATTATCTCTGTTGCTCTAACAATCCGAGTGAGCATTTCTGCACAAAGTTTCCAATTCCTGCCTTACGTTCAATAGGGTGAACGCTCTGGAACTAGGTTACTGGTACCGTCTTCTTCTTCTGCGTTCAAATTTTAGCATGATCATGCTAGATCTGTAGTTCACTCGCCCTGATGAAGTCCACAATTTTCCCCAGGTGATTATGGGGGCCCAGAGGTTTTTTTTATGTATTCCAAGTCTGGTGTCTCAGAGTTTATGTATTTTGGGCAGTCTTGGAGGATGTGTGTTGGTGTTTGGAACCGATCGTATACTATCATAATTATCACATTCATTTAATGTTAGGCACAAACACCGGTGACAGAACGTTTTGTCTCGGTATCAGAACGCCAGCCCTATTGAACGTAAGACTGACAACCCACAGAGATGCCCTGATCTGCGGGAATGAACTGCGATGTATGACACGTATATCAGTCGCTGTCAGAAACCAGAGCTACATACACTTTAACTTACTCCACTTCTGTCTCTACAAACGAGTATCCGTGCTTAAAGACTAGCCAGCTGCTGCATCAGTGTGCTGCTTAAATACTCATACCTCTTACAAGTCAGCACCTTTAAGTTGAGAGTCCAAGCATCCGTAATTCGTACACGTGTACGATAATGAGTAGACGGCAAACAATCGTTTTAAAGGCACCAAGTCTAGTTTTATGACGAATGCCATTGGATTTGTACAATTAATATTCTTTCTAACATATGTTTGGCTAATAGAGCATTTTTATTACTAAAGTTGTCCACGCACACTGTAAAAATAGTTCCGCGTAAGAAGTAAACTATAAACGAAAAAAAACAAACAACTTATGTGCACAACTGGGATTGATAGTCCAAGACCATAACTTTAAACAAATCTTTTTATTTGAACAAAACATATACATGTATAACAAAATCATCATAAACAATTATTTTTCTTTATATTAATATCATAACCGCTTGGCAAACTCACTTGTTCAAAAAGAACGCCAGTCGTCTTTATGATTTGTATTGCCAAGCAATCGGTCCGAAGTCAATATAATACATATGGTATTATCAGCAATTTTGTTATTTACATCAGAAACTTGCTCAACAGATTGTACATGTGTTATAGAAATCCTTAAAATATAAATATGATTCATTATGAATACTTTAGTGCTGTGGATAAGATATGAATATTAAATAATACATAAATTTATGAATATTAAATCATAAATATCTTTTCATTCCCTCCAGCTGTTCAGGCAGTTTGTAACAGGAACTGTAGAATACCTGACTAATAAACCAAACATGGAGTTTCCTTCCATTACCGTCCATGTTTTCTTTGTCCAAACTGATGTTTATGATATTTTTTCTGATACTCGATACACGCTCCTCCATGTTGCTACAGCTCAACGGGAACTGATGTCTGTGAACTAAACGCCTCGCGCATTGCACGGCAACTCAACTTATTCTTTATGATGTTACCTATCACCATTTGTCTTCTATAATTAGTCCTGACTGATTCATGATTGCTTTTCGTTTGTTCCCATCAGAAACTACCCAGTGGCAATGATACAAACAAAACAAGGCTGACATTGCGTGTATCTAGAAGCATGGTGACCGCGGTGTTCGGTTCACAACCCCCTCCCACACCCGCCCAAACTCGCTCCAGCAAATCAGATTCTGATACCCCCACCCGCCGCTTGCCAACCCCCGTCCCTCCACCCCAACACACAAATGACATAACGTTTTTCCGGTGACTTTTATTCCTAATAGTTTTACAAAGCGTGTCCAAGGGGTGATAGAGGCGGGATTGGGGTGGGGTGCATGGGGTATTGAAAGCGTATAATTATACACATCCAAGGCTTTTCCAGTATACGCTTGTTTCTCTCTACGAAGCCAGGGTTAGTTAGGTTGTTATTTACTATGTGCTTATATCCAACTAAGGTTCAAGCACGCCTGTCTTAGACACCCAATCGAGCTGCCACGACTGCTTGCCCAGGGCAGAAGTCAGTACTGTAGTTATGTATATAGAGTAATATAGAGATGATTTGATAAAGAATATGTTCATGCGTGTATGTGTATTAAATCGATGTACAGTCTTACGTACATGGAGCAGCGGGGATGGGGGGGGGGGGGGTTGGGAGGGTTGGATTCTGGCAGTACATAAAAGACGCGTACATGGGGAGTGGATAAAACATTCCAGATTTTGAGCGCACCTAATTTATGGATGTGGCCTAGTTTCGTTACAACAAGGCGGTTACATCCATTAATATTTCAGTCAACCTGACTTAGTTACACGAACCTTCAATAAACGTGATTGTCCGTGTTCAACTCTGAAATTAACTGTCGTGTGGACTATTTGAGTCGGCTGCTGGTGGTGCTATATTGAAGGCTACAGTAATATACAATGAGAGAACAAATAGTGTAAACTACCACGCACCTAGTTTATTCTCATTACGCCAAACATCTCTCCCACTAGAACATCGGCAGACGACATTATTAAACCGTATATAAAAGCTAACACTGTTTGGATTAAGAAGAGCCGTCTATTATGAAGAATTTGATTTTCCCAAGACTGTCTAATCATTGTGCTGAATAAGCACATATTTCACATCGGGGAATGTAATATTGCTCTTGTAGAAATAAATATCGTTTTGTAAGGGACAGCTATGTGTTTTGAGTCATCAAATGCATCATTAGAGAACACATACTTTAAACAAACGGTTTTAGGCTCGGCGTGTTGTATTTGAACATGACACCATTAAGAATTGCAGACGATGTTTTTCGAAAGATGTCTAGTGTTGCAGAAGCCACATGATACATTATTCACTTCACATTATTACACAGTAAATAAAATATTAAGTTGTTTATTACATGAGGAATATCAAACTGTACTGTTAATAGCGCCATAGCATTACATCAACGAAATATATATCTCAACAATATCAGACAGACCGACAATTAAAATCCAAAATTTTGTTAGTGTAATTATTCTAAATCTCAAGGGGATATTACAATACAAATAGTTTTCAACACCAGCTACATATTTATGCTGGCCATAACGATAGCAATAATCTGAACTACTTAATGAAGATGTCCATTCTTGTTGTATAATACCATGTAATCTTTGTTTAAGTAAACGAATACAATTATTGATGTCACCCACATCCTGGCTTATCCATACAAACCCAAAACCAAGTTTTAATAGGAACTGTTTGATACCTGTAGCCCAATTAGTATCGCCAGCATCATCAATAGATTTAAGCGTAACAATCTGAAATGTGGAAGCTGTATTATTTTATACCAGAATTTAATAGCATGATTCATGTAAATGAGTTGCGCAGTGGTTAACGCGCCGAGATTACGACTGACAGGTACTGGGTTCGAATCACATTCATGCGTATGGGATTTTGAATCCTAGTACCTGCTCCAATCTAGAGCCAGTGCTGCACAAGACTTAATGGGTAGGTGCACTTCCACTTACACCGACAAGTGTTTACAACTGGTTTAACTAATGCCGTGGTATATACTGTCCTGTCTGTGGGGAAAGTGTATATAAAACATCCATTGCTACTTATCAAATATGAGTAACACGATACCTCTCTCATACTACATGTAATACTAACTTCTGTCCTTTAGAGAACTGCGTGACCATGACAGACGTGCTTGAACCTTAATTGGATATAAGCACGTAAATAAGTTATGGATAACTAACTAATAAAGGAGTTGACGTGGAGCCCTTCCACACTTGTCTAACACCATGATATGACATATGGAGAAAATAAAACTCTGGCTGCGCGCTGTCCGTGTTTGCCGGCAAAGTGATATGGTCTACATACATTCTTGGAAATCTGACGTCCATTTCAAACATTTCTCTTCAAATTGTAAATTGCTTCTGTCCGACTAAACACCCAGCATGATTGATGAGTGGTCATTGGTTAAACTGGTCGTTTACTGTTAGTTACAGAAGACTAGTCAACACATAGGCTGATTTATAACTCATATGTTATCTGCCTATATTGTGGAAAGATGACAGAACAGTACAGTACATAACAGTACAGAACAGAACAGAACAGAATGTTTGCAAACATTGAACAACCGTATCGTTATTTCATTTAAAGTTACACTATCGAGTTTGAAGTTATAAGACACCGTACGTGCGAATCTAATGTTATTTGTAACCTAATACTATTTCTGTCTAATGTCTTATTGTTAAAATTAACATTTACTTATATCTTAGTCTTACTCTTACTCTTGAAAAAGTCTGTATTATACAGACGAAACGTCGAGTTTCTTTTTCACTTCATGTGTTATAAAGTGGATGGTTTTTAGACAAAGACTTTTGGTTTTAACTTATATCTTATTGCTTACAATATCAATACATGTATATCATAATTATTTGTTTCTGCATGGTCATCGTAATGGTTACAGTAGCCTAATGTCTACTTCTGTCTAAACTAATTTGTATGATACAAAATTAGTTTAAGTAAACGTCCAAGGACCATACTAAGCTATAGTACAAACACATTGGGTATACATAAATTGATATTGTAAATAACGAAATATAATTAAGTCCACTCACTTTAAACTCTGGACCGGAGTGTACCTGATAAAGCATATTCTTATACAAAATGTTTAAACCTGATATACTCGATAACTTATGAACGTAGAGAAAAAAATGCACATGGCGCAAAAAAATACCAATGCATAATCAAAATTTAATGCGAATGTGTATATCGTCAATTCAAAATAGTTAATCCAGACTAATTATCAACAATATCAAACACGCGCGCATTGCTAAAACTGATATGTAGATATATACTAGTATGTAAGTAGATACGTATATTACATAGTTAAGACCATTGTATTGCATGATTTATAATGGCCATCTTGTCACTCGGATTTTGTTTAGTATAATGTCGTGCAATAAGGCTGGAATGAAACACAGCGGGTTGTTCAGTTCAGAAATAACATTCTAATTTCAGGTTTTTGAAACAAATCGATATACATGTATTTCTAGATTTAATGACAAGTCGTTTCTAAAGTAAATTTCAATAGATCTAATGAGTAAATTTTTAAAATCATTTTGGTTTAGTCAAGATCAATTTACAACAGTAAGAACAATGACATGTACATTGATTTAGTTTAAATGACGAGTCGTGTTTGTGTTTTCACTGTCTAAAATGTAAAAGTCGGATTTCTGCTTTTATTGATATAATTACCTGGGTGTAATGTATTCTGAAGAAATGTTATTTTGTTTTTTTATGTAGCCTGTTTTTGTTTATATATTTCCTGCTGTTTTATCTTAGAGAGGCGTATTAGTATTTTATGGGTTTGTCAGAGATTTGTATTTACATAATTATGTTATATACATATTGTTTTATTGATATAATTTTGTACTATTCTGCATACTTTAATGTGTTTTTCTACACTTTATCTCGGAGATTTGTGTTCATGGCTGACTGTTTTTATTGATACATGTTTTCATTATTCATTGCATATTTATTGGGATTTTTATATCATTATTTTGTTTTTGTATTTTTATATTTATTTATTTATTTATTTATTTATTCAATAAAAATCACAGACAGGATAGCAAATCACACATACATGTACATATACTTATATAGTCGACGGCCATTGGTTTCTACAATGTATATCCAGGAAAAAATATATCTAATTTTTATTTTTCCGCCGACGATAGCACATGTGGTTATACAGACATTTCCAAAAGAAAAAGTAGTTTTTATTCTTCACTGGATCAATAGCTCTGTGTTATCGGGACATGAAGGAAAACTATGTCTTTGAAGTTGAAGCTTTAATTTCCGTAGCGACGTTTGCAAAAATAATGTCACTTCCAACTTGCATTGCGACTCTTGAGCTACTGCTGGCGATGTGTGTCCATTCTCCACGTAAAATCTGTCTGGGCAGTGTACTCAGTTTTGTGAATATCTGACCGTCTGTGATTAGGAACATGTGCATACATAGTATTAATGTTGATACAATTAAGGAAACTGCCAAAGGTCACAATACGGTTCGTTTTGGTTATTAACTAAAATAATGACACACAATTCAGAAATTGTAGTAAATGTCACTTTTTACTAAGTGACGAAAATAATTGTCATTGAATTCTGACAATTCTAAGGTACATGTACATGTATTTATATACATAAACATGTTAAACATGTACATGTATTTGTAATTGTCCCAATTACCAAAAGCTTGCCTTAAAAAAATGTCGTAGGAACAATCCACGCAGCCCCACGTCAACCCAAATAAATAGTATAAATTATATGTTCATGGTTATAGTAGGTACAGTACATAAATTTTAAAAATATATGTCCTGTGTCATATAGTTGTTCAACAGAAGAGGACTATAGTTAGCTATAACTTATTTATGTGCCTATATCCAACTGAGATTCAAACACGTCTAACCAGGTCTGGTTGGACTAAAAACCCTATAGGTATGTTACGTATGTATGTAGGTTCGATAAAGTTATACATTGTTACGGACGTCTATTCATTTTACACCGGTATTGCGATAAAAAATCACATTGTTCAATCAGGATTCGAACCCAGTACCTAGCCAGTCTTCGGTATAGCAGGAGATAGGGGGAGGTCTATGGCCCTTGAACAAATAATGTTTTGTTCATTTATATAGAACATTGGTTATAGGATTGTTTTAATATTATATAAAGTATTTTATATTAATTATATCAAATGCCTCTTCCAAGCACAACCAAAACATTACCTGTTTTAAGAAATATTTGTCTTGGGGGAATATTTATTTATAATTACCTATCTTAAATTCCTCACCTGGGAAGATAATCAAAACGGGTTATGTTTTCCTTATAACAGTTGCCCTGTGCCTCCTGTGCTATTTTTTTCTTCATTGAAACAACACTAAGAGTGAACTTCCCGTGAGGAAAGTGCGAATTCCTGCAAGTCCACAAGGCACTGGTGGCAGGAATAGTAGTAATTGTTCATGCAGCTATGTGTGTACGTACCTGGCCGCGGTAAGCAGAGAAACACAGACCAATAAACCATGTCAATTAAGCAAAGCGTGGCTTATCGGACAAAATCTCGACGAGAATGGTTCATACATGATTCATACATATGGCGTTAGGATTTTGTTTCAAAACTCCATGTGGAGAAACAGTTTCAACTGATCTTAACCAGGGCTTCATATTGCTTTCATAGTTTTCCTCTCACCGATTTCGCTGTTACTATATCTCATAGGCTTGCAGTTTTTATCTCATTGGCATCTAAAATACAAATTACTCTGTTGATCTGTCTTTGTACCTGTCGTTGCCGCATATGGAAACATTTTAAGGAAATAATTCTTAAAAATGTTCTAGGAAAAAAGTCACAGGAATTAAAATGACACAGAAAAAGGTTACAGTAAAAAGTCACAGAACATACTGGGTATTCAGCAAAACTTAATCCTGAAACTAACAATAAAACACTAATCCTGAAACTAACCTTAGAAATCATAGCCCTAACCTTAACTAACAGAAGAGAATATAATGTTATTACACCAATGCCGTTGGGCAACAGCATATTCGGAAATATGGTACATAAGTTTTGTATGTCAAGGCAGGATATGTTTTACAGATAACTAAAGAATAAATAGTATATACTGTCCACAATCAGAGCAATAAACTATATGTAAATAAATTTATATACACTGGACTAATTATATTACATGGCCGTGATGGGTATAATACAAATTGTCTGAAGTTATAATTATTTCTTTAATTGGTTTACAAACTTTTCTTAGGGCACCTATTTTGTTACTGATCATTAATTCCATAAATTTGAGGATACTTGGTTTAATGGATCAGGTCATGTAACCATTTAAGGTTCAGGCATGCTGTCCTGCGCACCCAATTCAGGAGGTTGGACTCACTGTCCAGAACAGATTGGGTTAATACAACAATAACGTTTTAACACTAGCCTCAGACCATTCTGACCGAGTTGGCCAACTCCGGTGATAGAATCTATAGTGGCTGGCATAATACTCTCTAACCCAAAAATCTCAACGATTTTGTTTCACATTTTCAAGAATTTTTAACGTTTGGTGATCAGTTTGGATACTTAAGCCTAAGTAGATCCAGTTTACGAGGTGGTAAACGCAACGAATTGTGATAATTCTCTATATAAAATCGTGTTTTTTTCATCCCACCTATTCGTATTTGTTTAAATCTTGCTCCAGTTTTACACTGAAAACAAAATGGCACAGTTTTGTTATTCCCAAAGACAATGTTATGCATTTCACCAACTCTGACACAAACTAAACTCCTCTACAAAAACACTCTCCATCAACGTGAACATACCTATAGTCAAAACAGTGTTCCCTCTTTAACTCTAACGTCTCGCAGTAAGTCTGGCTACACGCTAAAACAGTGTGGTTTGTTTTGCTGTAAATAGAGTGCTTTAAGAAGTGTTTTTCTCTGCTATCTTCGCAGCCATCACACGCCACTTAAATCAATCGCCAACAAGCTTTAGCGATGGTCTATCTGCGATCTATGTAGTTTATTACTCATTTAATCATTTACTTAACAACATGCGTTGTGAAAATTGGTATACGTGTTGGATTTGACTCAGTGAATTATGGTGTTCATTAGCATTCTCGTGTAGTCATCCCTCATAGAAAATTCCCATGCAGTCATACGACGTGATATGAATATTACGTATCGCATTATGTTCCTTCAATGGTCAAGCAAGGAACATATTTTATTAATATAGTTTAGTTAGTTATAACTTATTTACATGCTTACATGTTCTTGCTTAAAGTATCGATATCTGTATATATCTAATGTGTTTCTGATCTTCTAAATGTTTCATCGTAGTTTACGATGAACTTTTGCTTAAAAATATGTTGTCAAAACAAATTTTAACGGTTTATTTTACATAGCCAGGATTCTAAACGATCTTCAAGCTTGCAACCCCTTGGGCCAGCGAACAATTTATCATCTAGTCGAGCCTGTTTGCTAATTGATCTTCTGCTTCTTCTTCAAAAATAATGTTGTCCAATGCTTGGAGTACCGGTTGTACTAATGCTTGCAATGAATGGAACAGAGTTAGTTGAAATACCTATTGATAAATATTTTCTTTGAATAATTATTTGAATTAGAGGAATCTTGGAAAACTCGACCATATTTTATCGAGACTCCAATGTCATAAAAGTACCTTTTAACTATACTTTGTAACTCAATATACTATAAATAAACATATCCCTATATAACTGCCTACTTAAGTCAATAACAGTGACATTATTGTTTTGTAGTTTGTTTTCTTTGGTCCTTTATTCCATCCCTTTCATCTTGCCCTGTCCCACCAATTATTATATTATTTGATCTTCTATTCATCTTGATTTATGTCATGTTTCTCGCGTCCAGGTCCGTTTAGTTCTTTGTGTCGATAATGCCCAGTACTGTGGTCACTAATGGAAACGAAATGCTCATCAATGTTCCAGGTTATGGTCCCGAGTAGTCGAATATAAAATAATATCATTCTCGTGCAAGCTCTGTGTGAATGGTGCGTTCTGGATGGCTCAAACGGGATTTACAGCCCATTCGTGATGATGCAAAATCTATTAGACGAAGATTGGTTCCACTGTGTGATTATATGAGGCCAAGACTGGAATTAGTTATCGAACTCGACTGAGTTAATCAACTGTGCACTTGACTAATTGCGGGGTTCACCTCAATCAGCCGGCGGCACTAACTGATAATCAACACAAAAGCAAATAAATACGGATTCCTTGGTGCGTTCCTCGCTAGAACCAACGGCGTTCCTCGGCGGATATAGTTTTTATCTTGCAATCGGATTTCTGTGCTCAAATCGCTCAAGACGCAGCATTGCGAGATAGGTTTTGTTGATCTGTGTCATTAAAAGGATGTTATTGCCTTGCTTATTGGTCAGTCTGGGAACGGACATGTGCATGTATGTGTTGTACTAATAAACATAATGATCTTGTGGACGAAGCAATTTCTGCCGTCCAACTTCGGTGTTTGCTATAATTATTAAAAAACCTTTGATATGAGTTTGATAGGGATGCTACAAAAAGGCACGTGCTCTGGAGTTGACGATCTCAACAGCGTTAAGGACGCAATGCATATTTTTAAGATGAATGCCGCTATGTTTGCTACTTGTAGCACTCGATCATAGAGCACTTTTCATATTCAATTTAACGTTTACTTACATCTTATTGCTTACAATGTCCTTGCCTACAATAATTTAGTACAATTTAAAATAGTTTAGACACAATTACACATTAAGCTACTACAACAATTTGTACGACATGTTTTTGGCTAATAGAGCATTCCTGTATTTTAAAATTAACATGTACTTACATCTTATTGCTTATAATATCAATATTTGTACATATATGTTTTTTCTTGACTTTGAAATTGTTAGTTATTGTGGCTTAATGTGTATTTTGTCTAAAATAATTTAGATCATATTCAAATTACTACAAGTGCATTGAATTGAAATAAATTAATATTATAAGCAACAAAATGCAAGTAATTTTAATAAATAAAAACATATGTCACAACTAGCATTAGTTGCGCATGTACGGTGGTATCCATCTCACCACTCTGGAGTGTACCTTTAAAAAGAACGACTCGATGTGTTCCCGAAATTAGATCATATCCTGGTACATTAGTGGTATCCGTCTTAAAACTTGAATCAGTTGCTTTAATTGCTATTGGAGTGCGTATTGATTTTGTATTTTTTCTATGATCTTTTCAGCGTCGACCAACTTGGAGCCCGTGTTCAATACGAACCACGAGTTGGTGACCGTCAGGGCAGGCACCAAGGCGGTCTTGCCGTGCACAGTCAAGTACCTGGGACAATATATAGTTAGTCTTTGTCTTTGTTACATCTATTGTTCGTAGTGTTTACATGAATAATGTTTGCCAAGTGTATCACATTCTACAGTAGTTAATAATACAGTACCTCCATGCAAGGGAGCTGTAACTGTTCTATTACCAACAAAACTGATGATTACAAATCAAAGTCCATGTTATAATATATATCTGTGCATCATGCATCCACCCATTCATCTATCCATCCAACCATCCATCCATCCATTCATTCATTTAGACACCCATTCATCCATCCATCCATCCATCCATCGGTCCGTCCGTCGGTCTGTCTGTCTGTCCATCTATCCTGTATCCATCCAACCATCAATCGATCCATCCATAATATTATGGATCCATGCATCTATCAGTACTTCCGTCCTTCCGTCCGTCCGTCCGTCCATCCGTCCATCCATTCATCCATCAATCAATCCATCTCTATCTCTCTCTTTCTCTCTCTATCTCCCTCTCACCTCCCCTGACTCCCCCATTTACGGGTGCTCATATTAACCGCCTTCTGTTTTGTCATGCAGGTTATCTGGGTGAGTCCGGCCACCATCTTGATCAGCCACGAGGACCACTCGTACACAGACGACCCGCGAATTAACGTCGACCGTCCATTCCTCAACGAGTGGAACCTGGTCATCAACAACGCCAACTACAACGACAGTGGAACATATCAGTGTCAGATTAACACAAGTCCTATCCAGATAAAAGAGATATCACTATCCGTTCTCGGTGAGCACTTATTACCCTATACAATAAGTATATTAATAATTATTATTTCAAGTAAACGAGTTAGTCCTTGAGTATAAATACAATAAATTAAATTTTCACAAAAAAAAACCCATTATATATAAATACAATTTAACAGACATATATAACACACAGATACAAATTACACAATAAATATATGCATAAATATACTAATCCACTATAATCTATTAATACATCATAATCTCGCTTTTAATTCTATTTCGGGGATGGGATGTTGAGGGCTAGAGGTAGGATGACCATGCATATACTAAACTGGTTCTCCATATTGGATCAACATTCACGATTGGGGTGTAATTTCAACGGCGGTACTGTATTAGGAAGATGCAGCGATCAATTTGACGACTATGTTACAGTTATATCTCATCTTTATCACAGAACTAATCTAGCTGGAGGGCTAGACATTTATGCGTGTCGTGGGATAAAATGCTTTGAACGGACTACGTAATCATTCCGTCACCACAATGGTTTTAAGAAGAATGGCACCGTACGTGCGCAACTATAATTATTAAGATCGCTATTATTATATTTTGTTTTCAGTGCCACCCAACATAACGAGTTCAACTGCAGACACCATAAAACTTCGGGAAGGAGAGACGGCTGAATTGGTTTGTAACGTCACAGGGGTACCCCTACCACATGTCACGTGGTACAAACGAAACATCCGCAGTTCACAGACAAATAGAGAAAGTAAGCTGTCCTTTAAGACAGGTTTCTGTCATGTATTAGTTAGACAAAGAGTCTCAAGACTGGTAGGTACTGAGTTCGAGCCTCGCTCGAGGCGATATTATTTTTGATCGCAGTGCCGGATCCAATCTTAGTGTGCATGGTATATGTCCAACTATAGGTTAACAAAGGCTGTGGTATAAACTCTACTATATTACTATCTATGGGAATGTCCCTTGCTAGTTATCAAAGAGGAGTAGCGGGTTTCATCTCTGGAACTAACACTAACTTCTTTCTTCAGACGGACAGTCGAGGCAGTTGACCTGTGTGTCCGGGGTATAAACATGATTGAACCTCGATTGGATATAAGAACATAAATAAGTTATAACTAACTTTTGTGTGCTAGAATAATGAACAGATTATCTATCTCATCATCTGGTATATTTGTGGGATTTATGTTGCTGTTATAGATGATTTTGTGATAACTTATTGACGTGCTTATATCAGCTGAAGGTTCTAGCACGATGTCCTATACATGCAGACTAGCTTTCTCGACTGCCTGCTCATAACAGAAGTTAAACCAATGTTAATAATTATGAGAGAGGAAACCTGCTGCCGTGACATAGCGTGCCTATACAGTATACTTAATCAATAGTGAAGTGAAACATTTTAAGTGTTTTTATCCACCAAAGGTTCAAGCACCCCCACCTTGGGCACGGTTCGCCATGAAGTTAATGCCAGGGCTGAGTCCAAGGCGGGTAGTTAATTAATAAACAGCAAGGATCTTATATATGCATTTTCCACAGTCAGGACAGCATATTATTTTGTTCACATAATAATTATATCCTCCAGTCAATCAAATACTATGTGTATAATAAATATGTGTTTCGTAGATTGTTTTATGATTTAACATGACTGTATAATGCTTGCAGAAATTGGAATCAGTGGAGAGCAGTTGGTAATACATAACATCAGCAGAGAGTTCGACGACGTCTACGAATGTCTCGTGGACAACGGCGTTCCGCCAGCCATGACGAAGTCCACGAGGGTGATCGTAGA
>JAULBR010089228.1:0-12587 GCA_032355825.1 Melanodrymia aurantiaca
TACATTTATCGCTCATTCTTAGGGTCAGCGACGACTTTTCCGCCGAATGTTCGACGGTGGAAATTAACAAGCTACATGTAAATGTATGCTAGTTTGTACATTGCTCTCGTGTACATGTATTAAACTACAATATGTGTGTACATGTGTGGATTGGGTTTATTAATGTTTGTTTGTTTGTGACCGTCTAGTGTGCACTTACATTTAATGCTCATTCTTAGAGCATGTATGTAAATATTGTAAATAATTAGTACATGTGATCACTTATAGTCTATATATCCTCCCCCCCTCTCTCTCTCTCTCTCCCCCCTCTCTCCCCCTCCCTCTCGATCTCGATCTCTCTCTCGATCTCTCTCTCGATCTCTCTCTCTCTCTCTCTCTCTCTCTCTCTCTCTCTCTCGCTCTCTTTCCCCACCCATCCCTCTCTATCAAGGGTCATACAATTGAATGAATGAATGAATGAATATAGGTACTGTACTAAAATCACACCATCAGTGTCAAAAAACTAGATTCGTCCATCCATCCACCCTTAGAGCATGCATAAAACATCTTCCCGATGAAAAGTAGCCGTTTACAAGGACGCACTTCAACAAACTGTTCTTCCTTTCACTTTGACGGTTTTTTGTTCTAGTCATGTTTACCTTATTACACAAGATGTAACTCGCATTGACATTTACATACATTCTTGGACAAAAGCATCCAAACGACGAGAAACGAACAAAGACCATCGCTTTCCTCAAACTACCTGTCGCGTACTCTAACTAAGCCTGCTTGAATCGTTTAGGGAGGTTCCCTATACATAAAAGGTAATTAAAGAAAACAGGTAATCAAGTTAAAGGATCAATTTCACCATTGTACTTCAGTGAGTGGATTAATAATAGGCTGCTAAGTGCCTCGCGAGAAGAACGGCCCACTATTTAACACTTTTATTTACTTTGCTACATAAAAGACGGGATTTTACTTGTATTTTATAGACTTTTTTTCAGATCCAAATGTAACGAATACAAGGACTTGAATTTCATTGTGTACAAGTGGATGGAACACCGTGGGAAACATAGAATATTTGTTTCAAACCTGCAATTAGCCTAACTCTATATTTCCAGTTTATATTTTATATGAAAACAACCGTAAAGAAAGGGGAAACTAGATCCAATTTTCGAATAAAAATCTACGTGCTAAGACATAAATTTGGATTCATGGCCAACGTTCCAAATATGTCACCATGTGCTTCAAGTTCAACGATCATTAACTCATGAGATAATGTCTCGTACTTTAAGTTAATGATTTTTATCGAGGTTGAATTGGTGATATTCGCTAGTTTTAGCATATGGATAAAGATAACATGCATGTGTTGTTTATGGTTGCACCGTATATATCAAAACATGTTATAAAGGCGATAGTTTCGGGCCATAGTGCGCGTTGTGACAAATTAAGAAGGATGAAAATCAACTATGGCTATGGTTGGTAGCATAAATATGTAGAAATAAAAACGTAGACAAATATATACACTTTAGATCAATTTCACTATTATGTATAGGGTACATTAAAAATGAGGGTTGCTTCATTAAAAATGCTTGTGTTCGATTCTGTGACTTGTATTACCTAAAGCCATCGTAGACTTGACATGCGTTGGTGATTCCTAAGTATACTATATATAGTAACCAAATTTTCGATGCACAAAATTATAGTTACATCATAAAATTGGTTTGTTTTACTGAATGAGATCGATCATGCGACTCCGAACACGTCAAGCCATCGCGTTTACAGTAGTATTGGCTTGTGATGGTGATGATTCTTGTTATATTGGAACCAATACAAAGTTTCGAAGTGGAAATAGTTACAGATGAAACTGTGGGTGATAAGTCGACACGTTGATATAGAACGAAGTGTTCATACTGCGGTATCACTCTAATCTGGTCATTATCCGTTATATAAGGTAATAAACAGTTTAACGAGTGTGAACCGCATTTTAATGTGAAGATAAGAGATGGGTTGTACGCGAGAACCACCATTCTTCGCAATACCAACATATTATTATCGCTTAATAAATGTAAATACGATGACTTAATGTCAGTTTAATATGTAACAGTGGCACATTTATACATACAGTATTGGAGTCAGTGCGTGTGTCATTTACCAATTTGCCACTCCACTCCATCTTTTCAGACTATTACCGAATCCGTCTTGAAGATTATACTTCGTTTATTTTCGTTAAACATTTTGAAACATTAATGATCATTGCTCAACGGCCTTTGTGGTGCAGTAATTAACGCTTCAGGTTGCTAGGCACTGGGTTCGAATCCCATTCGTGTTCGTGGCATATGATATTTTATCCCCAGTACCGACTCCAACCAACAGTTAGTGATCCGCAAGGCCTAATGGGTAAGGCCACTTACAAAAACGTTACTGGGTATGTACAGTCCTGTCAGTGGGAAATAATAATATATAAAATATCCCTTGCTACTTATCAATTCGGGGTAGCGGGTTTCCTCTAGCATACTAAAACTAACTTCTGTCCTGCATGGACAAGTAGTCGATGCAGCTTGACTGCCTGACCATGACAGAGTCTGACGTGCTTGGATCTTAATTGGATATAAGCACGCAAATAAGTTATAACAAACTAACCAACCTGACTTAGTTTACCGCATTAAGTATAAATTCATAAATACTGGTATGGAAATGTTCTGTGTTATAACAATATACTCACTAGTTTCAAGTTTATCTTTTTTAATTAAAAATGAACCATTAAAATATGTTTTAAAGGTTTCCACGATGGCTGAGCATTGCTGTATTTCAAACTTTAAACCACAATCGTGAATTATTTTGTATTTCAGTCACTATTTTTATATTTTGTTCAGATTATGTAACATTTGGAATAGATTTAATTGTAATCAAAGTTTATTAGATTTTGTTACTTGCAGGTGCGCACACTTGTTTATATTATACACACGCGTACGTCGTGTAAACATGACGTCACCAACTAAAACTGTCTTTGAAGTAATGCTATTCTCACAGTGCTCGGTAAACATGTTAGGCCATGTTATGTCTTAAACTAATCGAGTATAATTTGAACTTGTTCCAACAAGCGTTTGTTTGTGTCCCTCCCTTGCGATTACCGGGCATAATGAGAACCTAGAAGGGGTTGGGGATTCTTATTACCATCAACAGAAGCCACGCGTGTCACTCTAAGGGGTCACCAGTAGGGGTCGCTCTACTAATGAACGTAATTAATGCATAAACAACTTCCGTTCTTATATCTGTAATAGGATGTGAGATAAGACAAGATCGCCAACTGTTCACGGCGATATCCCTGTCAGAGACTTGTCAACAGATGGCAAATAGACGAGTCTTTTCAATACGCTAACAAACTGCAATATAATAGGGGCCTACGTACTAGCACTATACAACGTGTATATCTTACAAGTTTGTGATGTCATGTAGATACATGGGAGCGCGTTGTGCAGGTGTTGTAGACCTTCTGTACTTATCTTGAACATAGTCAAACAAAGACCATTCATTTGTCTGTCAGCTTGCTCTTATTTAGCTGGTGTTCTGGGGGAGAGGGTGTTCGTCCGAACCACCCCGTGGGAAAATTTGTTTCAAAAGCATTAGATCCACAGTGACTCTTGTAAAATATTATAAATTTGTTATTGGAATTGCATTTTTTTTCTTCTTCAAACGCACGTTCTCCAGAAAACGATGCTATATACTGGTTTGTACTTTGCTCCCAATGAGTGCTATGAAACCGTGCACGTTCATACGACATTCAATTACACCTAGATAAACCACTGGCTTGTTCAACAACGGAAAGCTCGCCGGGAGCCCGTAAGTGCACGTATCTGAACGACCATGTTCTCGTGATCTCTCGCAAGTCCACGCCTCTCAATGACCATCCTCGCGTGAGCGCTTGCGTCTTCAATCCAACATGGCTCACAAGTATAAAATGAAAATAATTCTGTATTTTATTTTATGTTTCTACAAACATAATGATTTTTGTTATCGTGTTGTGTCTATTAGCAGTATATTTATAATAAAAAGTTACAAAGGTAATACGTTATACGGATGTATTATACATGTATGTATCGGACGCCATGTTTTATTTAACGACGCCACTAGAAACACATCGATTATAAATCAGCGGTTATTGGACGTCAGACGCGTGGTTATAATGACACATGGTCATAGAGGAAACCCGCTGCCGCCACATAGGCTACTCTTACACAAATGACAGCAAGGGGTCTTTTATGTGCACTTTCCCATAGACAGGGAATTTGATAAACCAGTCGTGGATCACTGGCTGGAACAGAAAATAGCCCATAAAAATGTTTTACGCTGTGGAGGATCGATCTCTCGACCCATCCCACCACAGGCAAACATTCTACTTCTGAGCTATGTCCCGCTCCTATTCATTATCACTACTACTAGATATAAAAACATTATCGTAGTTTCATCGAATTTTGTACACACTATATGTCTGTAGGCTTCAGCATTTAATAACAAGCTTAAATCTATCAACTCTACATTGTAGAGACCATCTTGTCAACAAGTAATTTTAATAAATCCATCCATTCGAAAGATTTATTAGTCACACAAACATGCTTAGAAAAAGACTTCGTCCGAAAGGCTACATTCACCAAAACACTTACCAAGAGATCACACATCATTCATCAAAAGAAAAAGCATAGTTGGTAAAACATTAGCGGCGAATGTGAAGGCGCTAGCTAACGGGTTTGTTAGGTAATAGACCGGTTTTCAGACCTAATATCAAAACGTTTGCCTAATGCCCGCATTAAGAACTGCACGTCACGCAGGTTTAGCAGACAGACGAGTCAAACTGTTGTTTGACAATAAGGATATGCATCATTGTAATCTTCCTGCAGTTTCTCCTTCTGTATAGTCTCATTTTCCTCCACCAGAAACTGAAAAATATAAGCCACAAACTGTTTTAATAAGGAAATTACACACCAAATTCATATGCTCCAAGATTCATCAACTAATTTCAAATATAACTAGAAAAATATGTTAAGAATGCGACTTGTTTCAATTAAGTTCTCAATGTTTTGGATTATGTTGTATTAATGAAACTAAGCAATGGAGACTCGAATGATAAAATATCAACTGATTGAAAAATAAAACAATAAATCGCTGTTAGTGTGTGTGTAAGAAAATGTAATGGTCAATTCTCCTTTTAGCAGCACACAGTATAACAGAATGTTCAGATACCAGCAAAGTGTACACATCATTTTCTTGTTATAAGAATAGCTGTTCAATTAGCACATACCTCAGAATATGGGTCAGAAATAATTCCTTTATATATCCATTTCTCCAGAATCTCAAAGTAAGGGACACATGCCTAAAAAGTAAGTAGTTCGTAAGTATATTATATTTTAAGAAACACTGTACATAATGCTTATTAGTTTCTTGAGTAAAAGATAAAAAGATAAAGTTTGTTTAACGACACCACTGGAACACATTGATTATTAATCAGTGAGTTATTGGATGTCAAGCGCATGGTTATATTGACACTTGCTCACAGAGGAAACCTGCTACTTCCACATAGGCTACTGTTACCAAATAATAGCAAAGGATCTTTTATGTGCACTTCTCAGACAGGATAGCACACACCACAGCATTTAATGAACCAATCGTTGATCACTTAATGGAGGATCGATCCGCCGACCTATTGAACCTCAGGTGGGTGCTCTTACATTAAGCTACATCCCGCTCGCTCCCTCGAGTAAAAGATAGTAATTCTGTTAACAGCAATAACAAGCTTCCCTATATATAACATCTGATATAAGCTGTCACCAATGCTATTAACCAAAGACCTCCATTCTTACTACAGCTACTTTTACTTTTTGCCTTGAGTTGAAGGGCCCATGAAAACCTTTCAAACATTTCCACTTGTACAAAAAGTACTTTTTTCCAAACACTCATTTCTTCCATTAAAGTAGTACATATCAATCCTCCTCCATTGATAAACTACATGTTGTTGTATACCTTTGTTTTAAGTGACCCAGATTGACAGAAAACAAAAATCATCTGTAAACATTAAGCAAAACAATTATTACATAAACACTTACTGATTGGGTCAAATATAAACAAAGTTCTTGACTTTTAGCATCCCTGAAAGTAATAGAACACCTTGCAAAAACAACTATTTAGCCGTAGGACAGTGATTTTTAATGTGCTAATACTTATATAATAACAACATGTATATTTAAATTTCCCGGGTGAGCGGTTGATCACTGGTGTCGAGATCAAGTTGGCTGAGCAATCGCCGACACTAAAATGATAGTCTGATGCGATACACAGCATTGCCATCTCTTTAAAAGGAATCTGTCATGTGACATTGTATAATCGTTAATACTATTTAAACACACAGTATTTCTGCACTAAAGAAAAAAAGTTGTTACCCATATGGAAAAAGATATAGAGGGTGTTATTTTTGCTATAATCTGCCTAAGGATAGCATTTTGCTATAATCTGCCTAAGGATAGCATTTTGCTATAATCTGCCTAAGGATAGCATTTTGCTTGAACCTGATGATGAGACAGAACTGCATCAATTTAGAAATGAAAATTGAAACTGAAATAGATTTCACCTTGGCAGTTGATAAAAGCTCCCGATGTCACATCATCACAAAGTTATCACGCATGAATGTGAAATTGAGTGTTTTAGTCATTGCTATATAGGACAACAATCAAGCTTTCATGTCTTAATAGCTATTTTAGCTTGAATAATCACTATGGGTAATAAATACAATAACCTACTCATTGCTCACAATTACTGATTATCTATTCCTGGTGAAATTAAAGTTTTCAAAGCCTCGTTAAAGCTCAGGACTGACAACATTAATTTTACTCTGGAAAGATGATCGATAATTCCTCGTTACTCGTATAATTTATTGTCTATAGAATAGCAGCAGTTTACTTTTAAAACATTTGACAAGTGTATTCTAACATTCAATGTCCTAGTGAGTAACAGAAGACATTTACCCGGTCAGATTTAATGTTTTCTCATGAAGCAAACTCAACACAGCACCGCCAATGCACTCACCCTGATAAAACAAACATTTAGCAACTTGTATAAAACATTTTTCTTGATCATAAACCACAGCAATTACATTCATCAACATAAAAGTTATAAAGTTTGTTTAACAACACCTCTGGAACACATTGGATATCAAACACAGTTATATCAGCACTTGGTCACATAGAAAACCTGCTGCCATCACATATGCTACTCTTCTTCGAATAACAGCAAAGAAATTTTATGTGCACTTTCCCACAGACAGAATAGCACACAAGGCAGCCTTTGATGGACCAGTTGTGGATCACTAGTTGGAACGGGAAATAACACATCGAGCCGCACGCAGACGGTCTACCGCTGAGCTACACTCCAATCCAAACTCATAAAAGACAATGTCTATAATAGTCATATGTATGTTAATCCATCAAGAATTTATGGAATTACTTTAGCAAGAACTTAATAGATTAAATAATAAGACAATAATCACTTGATGATTAAAACTAGGAGGTTAAAACAAACTAAATATTCCAGATTAACCAGGTGCATTCTATTGTAGATTACAGGAAAGGTATTCTACCCGATTGATGGAGTTTGAAATGGAAGCCAAAATCTCCAGTGTGCTCATTGTTGGCTGAAGGTAGAACCACAATTTCAGCAGCGTCAAGTCACCCTGGAAATAACCAAACACATCACTACATTGTGTCAGTATGGACAAACTGCAGAACGAAAATAATTTCAGTATTCCAAAAAATATTCCAATAATATCTCAATATTGTCTTATGTTGAATATTTATATGTTACTACTGGTATATACATATATAAAATTTTACATAACGAGTTTTATAAGAAATTGGTCTTATTTACTGAGTTGGTTGGAAAAAAAACATGACCATTTTATTTTAATAAAACCACATGTGTAGTCAAAAGCAAATGTCGGCTATTTTGGAAGATTGAAAACCAATGCGGTAAAACCTACCACCCTAAATTCATTTTCAAGTTGAGCCACCAAAACCATATACTCCTGAAAGTAGAAACAGAGTGCATAAGACAATAAAAACAATACTGTAGGTATCCAGAGTACTCATGTTCACTAGCACATAATGAATGATTTCGGAAAACGTAAAGTTACAGAGCGATTTTTTACATGGTTTAAAATATTGTTAAAAATTATAGCAATATCACTGATAAACACAGTTGTTGTATTTTAAAAATTGGCTGTTCAGGTATTTGTAGGTTAATAAAAAATGAGCCGCTCTGTCAAAAGGTTTAAATTATTATTAAAATTGGGCTTTTCTTAACTGTATCTAACATCAGAATTCATATACGTTATATTTTGCATGGGCTTTTAAAGTTCACACAAGAGTGGGTTTTTCTTTAAATCAAAATTAACTTTTCTTTAAAATAAATAAACAGGTTATGCAATCCAAAAATGTTGTCTGAAATATGTTGGGCAAAACACTGTTCATGTTATGCAGATTTTGAATCCATGCAGGCTTGCCTTAATTGAACAAAGCAAACCACATCATGGTGAAATCCTTTATCTTCGTGGACTTATATTTTCATGGTTTTATTAAAAAATACATTTCATTGGGTATTTGAATTTGTTGATCAGAGCGGTGTTATCATTTGGTTGTACATGTATTATATTTTCATTGTGCTCATAAATTCGTTGCCTGCACTAGCCCACAAATTACATGAAAATTAGACTACCACGAAAAAATGTGTTTTCACGGTATTGACTACATTTTATTTTTAAACTATATTTATTTTCATGAAATAGAAATGGGATCGGCGAACAGGCAATGCCTATACTGACTACATTCCATTGATACAAGTGCCTCAACTGCTTGTTCAAACCGAGTGTACCTTGATCAACGTTCGCATAGCAGCAGTCAGTGCATGATTCACAAGACCATACTCAAAAGCAGCTTTTTCTGAAAACATAAACAAAAGACATATTTGTTAAAATGTAATAGTTAATATCCCATATTTATCAAAATCAGTAAACATTATTATAAGTTATTATATAACATCGCAGGGTTGAACGATGAAGAGATTTTCTAAATTCACCTATAATTATCATCATATGGCAGTTCAGATAATACAAAAATTTACCACACAAATTGGAAATTAATTAAAATTAAATTTGTTGTGACATACTGATGTATTTAAGTATTGATAAAACCTGGTTGAGGTTCTGTATCAACTGCTGATTTGTTCCCATTCCAACCAGTGATGTATACTGGTCCACCAAAGGCTGTGGTCTATACAATCCTGTATGTGTGGATATGTAAATATAAGATCCCTTGCAGTTAATCAAAAGAGAGTAGCTTATGTGGCAGCTGGATGTTTTTTCTAACACAACGTTTGGAAATCAGTGTGGTTGACATCCAATAGCCGATGTGCTCTAGCAGTGTCATTAAAACATTTCATCTTCTTGTAAGAAATCCCTACCTTCTATGAACCTCACAACAGTTGAATAATTTGAACAAAGTGGCAACACTCTTTTAACAAGCTCTTGCAAGGAAGGATCTGAAACAAATTGTAAATTAACACATAAAAGTACATTGTTCTTTTTTAATATGTGGTATATTCTATCATTAACGTTGATATATTTCATCCCAACTTACATTGTGAGCACATTCAAATCTTCCTAAATGTACTCAATCATGAATCAAATAGCAGATTAAATGTATGGAGCAGATTTTTGCATTCAACCAGTGATCCACGACTGGTCTATCAAAAGCTGTGATGTGTGCTATCCTGTCTGTGGGAAAGTCCACATAAAAGAATCCTCCCTGTTATTCAAAAAAGAGTGGCCTATGTGGCAGAACTGGGTTTCCTCTGTGACCAAGTGTGCATTTGCAATCCAATAACCGCTGATTTATAATCAATGTGTTACAGAGATGTCGTTAAACAAACTTTATCTGAGAGATGATTATAACAAGTTTTATTAATGAACTACAAATACAATATGTAATATCATTTAACATGTAAAAATATAGATATTAAATGGTGCTGAAAAAGCTGACAATTGGGGAGAAAGGTATATCAGAAAAGTGAAGTTAATTACCTAAACTCTGATCAATCATGAATTCCTTAGGTGCATACCTCTCTGTCAATGCTCTTGCCAGAATATATTTTCCTTCAATACCCTAAAAATTAAAAAATTAAATATTCAATATATTCAGCCTTTTGGGATAATCATAATTAATTATTTTGAATAATGATACTTATCCTGGTGCATTCATGCATAATCTCATCAGCGCTGCAACGATACGGTGATTCTATTGTAGAGCATGCAAAATTGAGAAGTTAAAGATATATGATCACAGGCTTTTAGTGCCAATTTATTGGAAATATTACACATCTAAACTAGTTATTTCAAGTAATTGTTCAATATTTCTTAATACTAAAGACAAAGTTGGTATGTCAAGCATGATGTTACAGATTTAAAATTGTATAATAGGAAATTTGTCAAAAATAATTTTCAAAATGTGAATCGTTCATAAAAGCAATCTTTCTACCGCATGCTTGAGTAAGGAGGTTAAGTTTTGGAGATGTTTGACACATGTAGCAAAACATGATATTTAGCGAGATTTCGCTCGTAAGCATTTAATCTATTCACACATTTATGACACAAAATTCCAACACACTGCATTATTCACAACTACAACATGTTTAAACACAAGTACGCCATGTTTGAAAACTTTTAGCTAACATATGTCACTTACATCCCTGCAAAATGTCACAACTTTTGCTTCATAACTTTTTAAGATTTGTGTCAATACCATTTGCTGGAATAATAATAAATTACTGTTATGCAGCGCTGGCGTTACGAAAAGTTTACTCATATTGGCAGATTCTGGTACACATGATTTAGTATTTTGAACCACTAACCTGCATACAACACAGAATGTCATCAAAGATGGCTCGCTCCTGGAGAGCCAAGGGTAGGTTTCCTAGTGCAACAATATTCTGTAACAATCAAATATTATTTGATAGTAACATGATTTAGTGAAGGAGATATGTGAAAAAACAGATGGCATACAGTAAAATTTAAATAGTAAAGGGAGGGGTTTGAGATTGAAACTCATTCACGAGAAAGAATAATTTGATTCCAGTTTAAATGCAGTTACAAGTGTGTAGCTGATGTACATAATGAAGCTGGCTACCCAACATATACATTTGCGACCAATTCAAAATTTGCATAGTCTGAAACTTGTGATAAGTGTGAATTGCATATTTGACAAGTAAATACCGTATATCTTCGCCTGTAAGGCGACTCTGCCTCTTTGGAAAAAAAATCAGTGCATTTTCCTTTGACCCGATTATAAGTCGACCTAGCTTTTCAGTCTTCTGTCGTACCGCCAAATAAAAATTGAAACAAAAAAGGGACTCACATTTGTAATCAATCCGCCGATAAACTAATTATTTTAAGCATGTCTCGTCTCAACGACGAAAATGGATAAACGAAAACACGTGTTGACGCCGATATTTAATGGTATTGCGGTGGAATACAGTCTTGCCGAGCGCTCTGGAACTACGTGACTGATACCGATCATGTACTATCATAAAACATTTCTTTAATGTTGGATGCAAACATCGGTGACAAAACGTTTCGTCTCGTACAGCGATAGTTTTGGGACCTTGAAATTACTTGGAGATATCGAATTTTTCTAATTATAGAGGATCGGGTTTCCGAAGTTTGTTATTGCTCATTTGTATGGGAATTCAGCCGGGACCGGCGTATCAGTTTGAGAAATGAAGGTTTTCGAGAGATCGAAGTTCGACTGTATATAGTTTTAAGATCTTGTATTTATAATAGGTAGTTTGCAATGTAATATTAGCTTGAAATAACACTGTTCAAAGAGTGCAACAATGGATCCTAATATTGTACGCCCGATTATCATTAACAAGAAAACGAGTAAATTGGACTGTACCGACGTCCATTTTGACATGGAAAAATATGGCCAGAAAGTTTTATATTTTCTTTGACCCTCTTATAAGTGTACACCCCTAGTTTTTAAAGAATATTTTGGTGTTAAAAATTTGACTTATAGGCGAAGATATACAGTAGATTAACTGAAATGACAAAATGATTACTTGTTTGTATATTACTATGATATAAATATGTTGTTTTGTATATTTAACTCTTGAAAACCTTTCTTGACAAACACTGTACCTGATCCTGGGGTTCATCAACTCCGACCATAAAGTCCATGGTAAGTGCCGGTCTCTGGAACAACCACTCTGGCTGCTGCGGAATGTTCACTGAGAATAGACATTACACATGTAACATAACATAGATCTGATAGCTTATTTACTCTATATCACTTGCTATTCTTAGTCTATATTTAAAGATTATTTAAGTTTGTATCAGAAAAAATGTCAATCTCGATTAGTAAATCACAAGTAAGCACGGAAATTGTGATCATGTGACGATGTAGTATGGGAAGTTTTCTGACAGTAAATGTAATGTTAAGGTCGTTGGATACACTTGTTTTATGCGCAAATGTTCTGCGCAACTTCCTACATGAACTGAAAAGTTAACAAGT